>CAUYPK010120924.1:0-99606 GCA_963574355.1 Loris lydekkerianus
TAACATAGCCTTCCTGGCATTTTCTTAGTTATTGTGTTAAGACATTTATACTCTACATTTACTAAGTTTCACATGTACCCCTGTAAGATGCACCGCAGGTGTAATCCCACCAATCACCCTCCCTCCACTCATCCTCCCCCCTCCCTCCCCTCCCTTTCTCTTCTTGAAAATTTCTTTTCTTTGCTCCTGCTGATACCAGGGCTGCTGGGGGTGGGATGTGGAATGGCTGTTGCTTTGGGAGTTTCTCAGCAGGTGGTGGTTACTAAATGTGGCACTGGGGGCAGCAATAATAAATAAATAAATAACTACAAGAAACTCTTGGCCTTTTCTTCTCAGCCCCTGCTCTCCCACTACAGGGAAAGGAAAATCTGCAATAGTGAGAACAGCAACCCCCAACTGTCCCCACTTCCACTTACCAGATGTGGATGGGGCTTTTGGTGGCATGATTTACATCACAGGAAGATGATTACACGCATGGGCTCAAAGAAAATTACAAACTAAAAAATAGGTATATTAAAATCTCTCCTTTCTTAACGCATTCCCTCTCATAGTACGTAAAATTAGACCAGTTGATTCTAAAGTTATTTTTACAATACCAAGTTTTTTCAAACTCTCTGTGTGTGTGTGTATGTGTGTATTTTAATTTATTAGAGACCAAATCGTGCCCTTGCCTTCCATTCAAACTCGGAAGTGCTAATCCCCCACGTGACTACATTTGGAGATAAGACCTTCAAGGATGTATTTAAGGTGAAAGGTCATAAAGCTGGAGCCCTAATCTAATGTACGGAATTCTCATGTTATCTTAGTGAGTCTGTATTAACACTGACATGCTGAAAGATGGGCACATGTGCACGTGTGCGTACACACACACACACAGGCCATGGGAGGACTCAGAGACGGCAGCCATCTGTATTTAAGGTGAAAGGTCATAAAGCTGGAGCCCTAATCTAATGTACGGAATTCTCATGTTATCTTAGTGAGTCTGTATTAACACTGACATGCTGAAAGATGGGCACATGTGCACGTGTGCATACACACACACACACAGGCCATGGGAGGACTCAGAGACGGCAGCCATCTGTAAGCCAAAGAGAGGAAGTCTCAGAAGAAACTCAACCTTCCAGCACTTTGATTTTGAACATCCAGCCTCTGAACAGTGAGAAAATAAAGTTCTATTGTTTATGCTACCCAGTCTGTGGTATTTTATAAGGGCACTTTAACCAGACTACAATAGGGTTGTTGGTAATAAAGATGGAATTTGTGGAATTAAAGACATTCAGATCCATAAACAACCTTAGAATCCATTGGGCTCAAGGGTTCACACATTGGAGTTTAGGAACTGCTCTAAAGAAGGCAGGCCACACCTTTGCACACCTGCAAGGAAGGGCCACTTACATCACAGAGCATGTGAATTCTGACCATTGGATTGGTGCAGTGGGTAACGTCCACGCAAGATAGGACCTCCCTGAGAACAGTCTGTAAAACTTCTTTCTGAAATTTAGCTTGGGCATGCATTTCTTTTTCTTTTCTTTTTTTCTAGAAAGACGGTCCAAAGGTTTTATCAAATTTTTAAAGAACTTTGCAATCCTCAACTGTTTAACAACAATTTATTATTTCAAATGTTTATTTTACAGAGGAAGAAACTGAATCCTAGAATGGGATGGTGCCCAATGGCACACAAAACACTAGTAAAAATAAGCTCCAAATCTCCTGCCTCTTAATTTGACAATTAATGTATTTTTGCCTTTCTCTGGTTACTAATGAGAGAAATAGATACAAACACATACACTTTTACAGAGATATCATAATATGTTTTGTAGGAGTTGATCATTTTACCTGAGCTCAAATAGGGCAGAGAGGTGTCTTCCAGTTTCCCAAAGTGTACTGATGTGTGCACAGTCCTCACATTTTAGCACGTTCATCCAAATAATAAGGTTGGTATTTTTATTTTTACATATGCCAGCCTATACGTGGTATATGTTATATAGATGTGGTATTCTGTGGCTGACTGACAATGGGGGATTTTTATATACATGGGGTTAACAGGAGAATTCCACGAAGAGATGTTGTTCAAGGGTCAAAATTATAAAGTCTTTGCGTCCTTTCACTCGAGGAATGATCCAGAGGCAGTGAGTCTAATTCCTTTTCCCCAGTAGTTCATCATTACAACTGGGGCCAAGCAAGCAGGCCGGAGTGTGTGTCCACCCCCATGTGCACACTGAGCAGGTGCACGTCAAACCCCTCCATAACCTAGCTTCAGAGATGCAGCACATTGATTCCCAGCAGGAGTCATGCCTGTAGTCCATAAACGCTGGTAGAGGAAGCGGAGGCTGAAAGCCACCTCCCTCCCCCATCGCCTAATGCCTCAGTGCTCTAACACCAGCCAGAGAACTGTCCACTTTCTCCAGGCCTCTGTGAATGTCCAGCGGCCATTCGCCATCTCTGAAGCGGAGAGCTCTTCCCTGCCCTGCAGGGCCTCCATATGTGCAGCGTGTGCAATTGGAGTACCCGCCCCCTGCCTGCGTTCAGCCTCTCTCTCCATTGTAGTTTTAGTAGCAGTGTAATGCCTTTGACGAGTATGTGGAAGGATGATTCCTCCTCTTCTCCTCGTAGTTCTTTCCTTTCCTTTCCTTCTTCATTTCCCTCTTCTTATCCTTCTCCTTTTTTCCAGCACCGTAGGATTTGGTGATCAGAGAACAGCCTCGATTTTGGCATCTAGACTACAGGGCTTTACTTATATGAGAGCAAATTTTGTAATTGGGGACTTTATTTCTTCTTTTAAATGAACTTGTAGGCAGAAAGGGCCCAAGAAAGCAGAGGTTTATGATGGTTTTACGAAATACAGATGGGTCCAGTCTTTTATAAAATCAACTCCATACAATGTGTGAATCAAATTCCAAGCCACCCTATTTCCTCTAAGAATTTCCTTTCTCTGTTGCTGATGCCTAGATACCCCCTTCCCAGTATCTATCCCATCCTCATCCCTCCTACCCCACTAGAGCTATGACTTGCCTGCAATGTTGGGGGTCTCGCCTAGAGGCCAAGGAGACTATATGGTGCTGCAAAGAAAATCCATTCTGAAAGGTCAATGGTTACTTCCCACTCCCCGCTAATTCACAGGCATGTTGTAATTCTCTCTCTCTCTCTCTCTCTCTCTCTCTCTCTCTCTCTCTCTCTCTCACACACACACACACACACACACACACACACACACACAGCAGTTTTCTTATCTCACCTACTTAAATGCCCTGGACTATGCTTTCTGCTTCCATCCCCTACTTATGTTAGGCAGTTAACATCCTCAGGTCCACCTTAAATGCTTCCTCTTCTGGGAGATATTTCCTGATCCTCAAGTCAGAGTAAACCTCATTCCCTGTATCCTTGCTGAATCTGAGTCTGACACTGAGCAGGTCTGCGGCATGGATGCAAATCTGCCCATGCACCTGTCTCTTCCCCTCGCCGAGGTCTTGACGGTGGAGACCACATCTCACTGAGCTTTGCTCACTTTTCTGGCACATGCCGAACTGAGTGCTCAACCAAGGAGGTTGAATCAGGCTCTGCTTCTCTTCTTTATGAGCCTCCAAAGCCCACTCCGTCACCTTCCTATGCCCACTGCTCCTATAATTCCCCTCAAATGCAGGGGAATTTGCCTTGCCCTCCTCCCTACTTCAACTGGACACAGTCCACCACATCACCACATTCTTTCCCAGCTTGAGCTACTTTCTTGCTCCTGAGTCACTCTCTTAACACCTACCTTGACCTTAGACAGAAAGAAAAAAAAAAAAACCTACCAGGACTGAAATCTTTACAAACAGTGAGCAGGTGGTTGGGCAGCCCAGATCTTGTTATCACATCTGCAGTGGTGAGAAAATGTCATTGGTATGCCAAGCTAACATTCCAAAGACACACCCCCTTAGGAAATGTTTCCTCCATGCTCAGGTACATGAAGAGAGTAACTCCAGGCGAGGATATGAGGAACATTCTGGGTTAGCAGGTGTTGGAGTTTCAGAAAGAGAATGCACCATTTTTTTTTTTTTCTGGGAAAATATAATCTGAGCTCTGAGAATTTATATTGTAACTTTGAGAATACAACCCTTTTGAAAACCAAGGCCTGCCTGCTCTTCTGTTACGCTGTGGGTGGTAAGTGGGGCGGTGGTATGACTATGATATCGGGGTTTCTATTTTTGTAATGTGGCGAGGATGCTGAGAAATTCAGCCCCCAAACTGAGCAATGTAGAATAGCAGCAGATACTAAATCATGCAGAGACAACATACCTGTGTTGTGGGTGGCCGTGGGAGTGGGGTGAGGGATTTGTCACCAGTACTCCCAACACGGGCCTCTCTGTTTTCAGGTTTAGCCTAGTTCTGTGGGTCTTAAATGGGAGAGAGTTTCATTCTTCTTCTTCTTCTTTTTTTTTTTTTTTGTAAATTAATCACTTTATCTTCACTGTTCTATTAAGGAACGTATCATACTTCCCACCTGCTAGTGCCCCCAAGACTTGTCTGACTTTTTTTTATTCTCACAATATTACTCCATTTTAACTAGAGTTTTATGAAGTAGAATATATAGATATACGAATACTTTAAAAAAAATATGTAGTATATGTGTACTTGTTTATGAGAGACATGATTCACATCTCTCTCAAATAATTATAGGGTAGATATATATTATTACATATCACAAATATTAGAACTAGAAAATGCATTTACAGATTTGAGGACATTTCAGAAATGCCTGTAACCGGTATCATTTCACAGTTCAAATTCATCAGCAATTGGGTAACTGGGATCCTGCACACCAAGGGTAGGTAAGAGAAAGGTGGGGGAGACCAACTGGGAGAAGTGAGATTGACTTTCTGATTTTCTTATCAAGGGGCAACCTTCCCACGTGCTGTACTGAGGATAGCTCAGTGCTCCAACTAGGAGAGCCCAGAATATCAGTCTTACACTCGGATCTCAAAGTTGAAGAAGAAAAACTAAGTGTGTATATATATATATAGAAAAAAACACAAAGCATTCTTCTATTGACGTTAGAACAGTGATATTCCCTCCAGAGCAGGGTCTCAGGAAGATACTAGAAGAGCTACAAGTGCTGACAACAGAGCAAGTCCCACATCTGGAAGTCAGAAGGTCTCTGTTCGGGACCACATGAAACAGAAGGTAACAAAAATGGTTGGCAGAAAAACCGATGCCTCCTGTTGTGTAGCTGTAAACAGCCCGGAAGGGAGTCCACTCCTTCTGACACACGATATTCCTTATTTAACATTAGGAACAAAAGTTCACAGTCTTCTCCCGTCCTAACAAGGGACAAATGAAAGGGAGAGTGCTGGCAGCATTTTACAAGCAGCCACACAGGGACTCCACAGGTGATCCTCCGCTGTTCAGCTGCCTCTCATCTGTCTTTGCAAGGGTTTCAACCTGGGATAGCCTGCAGAAGGATCCAGAAAAGAACAGGCGAGGAAGAAATAAAATTCATGACCCCAGTGCCTCTTGAAGTCTGTTTGAAGGACATCTGATCCTACTGTGTTTGACATAACCAAACACGTATCTACTTTGTTCTAGCCCTCAAAAAGGAGAGGCACAAGATTGAAGGAAAGGATCACACCTTTCTAGAAATGCTCCCCTCACTTAATCACACACGCCTTTTGCCTCTACTTGTTTTTCCCTCAGGTAAGTGTTTTGATTCACAGGAAGTCCTAGGATGAATTGAGTTCAGTGTCATCTCCAATTAGAAAAAAAAGGTTAGTTGCCAACAATGAGCCTGGGGCCTATAACGAGCTTATTTCATTTTTACATGAAACCGGAAGTACTTATCCTTTAGAACACAGCCTTTGATGCTCCTCTAATGTTAAGCAACATGGCTGAAATTTGAAATAAGGAAGCTAGCCTGAATTTGTAGAAACGAAAAAATAACTGGCTATTTTCAAAAGAGGAGAGGTAAAGTTTTGTAATTTTTATGAACCTTCTGCAGAATTTTTTAAAGCATGGGCCTAATAAGAACATTAAATGAATAAATGTGGGGGGGAATGACTTACTACACTTACTATAATAAAGATTGATCCTGTAATCCCATTACTAGATGTCTGTCCAAAAGAAAAATGTCATTTTACCATAAGGACATATGCACGTGACTGTTTATAGCACCCCAATTTCCAATTGCAAAGATATGGAAATAATCTAAGTGTCCTTTGATACATGAATAGATTCATAAACTGTAGTATATGTGTATTATGGAGTACTATTCAGCCATGAAAATGGAGATTTTGTATCCTTTGTTACAACTTGGATGGATTTGGAGAGCACTCTTCTGAGTAAAGTATCACAAGATGGGAAAGACAGGCGTAACATGTACTCAATACCAATTTGAAATCCGTGGATTAACAACAGTGTGCTCACATGAGAGAAAAACTCATTTGAATCCAAGAAGTGGGGGGAGAAAAAAGGTCAGCAGGTTCCTTCCCAGTGGGAACAATGTGTATGACACGCCTTCTGTGTGAAGGAGATAGTTACAAGTTAGACTTGGCCTTACAAACACAAGCAATGTGGCCTAATTGTATGTGCCCTCATATTATTCAGAAAAAAAAAATTTAAAGATCATCAATGCTATAAATCCTGAAAATGATAAGCAACCTTGATCCTACCATTTCCTCACAGTCATCACTAAGTTAGATCAATTTACTGTGCCCTGAAAGAAGCCCTTCACTACTGGAATTCAAAAATATACCAAAAAGAGAATAGTCCCAACTCTTTTTTTCCAGTCTATTTTAGGTAAAACAGAAAAGCTTAAAACTCAAATTGAAGAACTGGATAGGAAGCCTTTTGTGAGTTATTAGGTCACTTTTTCTCCTGTGTAATTTTTCTCACTTCCCAAACTCACAAACACATTCCCACACTTTCTTGTTGATAATAGTTGTGAGGTAGCATCCACCACCCCCAAACTACCACCCCCAAACCCCAGCACCACCAGCAATAGCAATAAGACAATTGCTGTCCACAGAACTTCTAGCCTGTGGCTCTTTAAATAGCTGACATCTGGAGGAACTATCTGATACTTGTTACTTACACTCCACTCAGCATGAAGGGAGGTTGGCAGGGAATTTAGCAGTATGTCTTATTTTTAAAATATCTCACACCTCCCCCTCTCCCTCTCTGCCTTCAGAGAGAGGTTTAAGCAATACACTCTTATGTTCTGTTGCCTGAGCCTACCACCTTCTTCTCAGACATTCAAGTGCCTTAAAAAGAGGGCCCAAGGCTTTGATCTAACGCCAAGGTGGCCCATCCAAATTAAACACAAATAAGACAAAAGCCAAAATCTCTTCATTGCAGGGATAAGCTAAGAAGTGAACCGTGTAAGCCTAAAATCATACAGCCAGCCTTTCTCTCTCGTATACTAACATGGAAACACACACACACACACACACACACACACACACAAGCTTTAAACATTATTTAACAAAAGCCTGCCCACTCCTTTACTGCTCTTCTTACAAAGGAAGATAATTAACAGGTTAAGAGAATTAAGTTGACTTGACAAAATTAATGGGACTTTTTAATTCAATTATGACCTGAGAGAAAGCCACCTGCTTTGCTCCTGGCAGAATAAGCTGTCCAAAAGATCGCCTTCTCTATGCCAGCTGCTGTGAAATCAGATGAGCAATTCTCAGGAGTTTAATGCTGGGCACGTAAGCTCTTGGAAAGCCCAGGTCTCTCAGTGGTGAAAACTGCCCTTGATGTTTGGGACCTCAAAAGGCAAATGAAAGGAAGAGGTGTGTGGTGGTGCTAGAGGGCACTCTACTCCAGGAAATGGCTTTGGTGAGTTAGTGTGGAGCTGGCGGAGTAGTGGAGTTCTGTGTTATTGCTAACAAAATGATAAGTGTTACCACAGAAAGTAGGGATACTCAACACTGATTAATGACAACAGTAATTATTACTACCAGTAGCGCTCATAAAAACGACTCCAACAGATTGGGAATTTTACTTTTTCTTGGAATAAATAACACACAATCTTTTATGTGATTGAATTCTCAAATTCTTCCTAACATTCCTTTATGTGGCCAAACTGCTCTTCTGGGAGGGGCGTGTGTGTGTGTGTGTGTAAGAGTGTGAGAGAGATACACAGACATAATTGAATACATTTAATGTTAATAGGTACATTTTTCACCCTCAAGCAATCCTGCAATGAAGTGTTGTCTTTCCCTTATCTAATTGTTGAACATGGTATTATTATGGACTAGTTATGGGTCCCCAGATACTCACTAATATTTAGTTCTAGATTTCCCAAAATCAAAGTTGGAGAAATCTGACAAAATCACCTTCTTTCTCACAAACAAAAAAAAAACCAATAAAAGGTAGCACCCCCAATCAGCTTCCTTAGCAGAGACTTAACATCCTCCTTCTAGAGAAGAAAAATGTCCTAGGTTATTATCATAATTACCACTTCACTGGCCTTCAACCACCATTCCTGCTGTTTGCCAATCTCAGAGGCTGTTATCCTTGCTATAGACTATAGAGCATGGTATTGAAAGTTACACTTAAGCATTTGGAGATAAGCATTGGGTAATGAAAGTAAGAATTAACATTATTTTTTACTATATGCTGAGTATTATGATTAGTGCTGCTCAACTTTATATCATCTCATTTAACCCAGGTAACAACTTAGGGCAGCTACAATTATCCCTGCTTTACTAAGGAGGAAATTGTGGTTTCAAAGAGTTAAATAGGTTTCCCATGGTCTCCCCAGGATTAAATGGCAGAATTTGAACCAAAAGTCTCAGGCACTGGATGTCACATTCTTAACCCTATGCTGCTTTTTAATCATTGCTTGTAAAATACCTAGCAGGGTAAGCAATCAGTTCTTAGTAGATGTCATTAAGAAGTATTATTCCCAGCTCGGTGCCTGTAGCTCAGCAGCTAGGGAGCCAGCCACATACACTGGAGCTGGTGGGTTCAAATCCAGCTCAGGCCTGCCAAACAACAATGACAATTGCAACCCAAAAATAGCCAGGTGTTGTAGTGGGCACCTGTAGTCCCAGTTACTTGGGAGGCTGAGGCAAGAGAATCACTTAAGCCCAGGAGTTAGAGGTTGCTGTGAGCTGTGACACCTGGCACTCTACGCAGAGTGACAGCTTAAAACTCTGTCTCAAAACAAACAAACAAACAACAACAACAACAACATAAAACAACCAAGCATCATTCCCTCGTGCTAAGAAGATCTGGCTTACTATGGAGACAGCTCCAGGTGCCTCTTGAAGGCTGTCAATGTAAGGAACGCAGATGGTCTGGACCATTTTTGATAGTGTGACTTTGTGATTGTATATGTACAATGAGCTTAGGAGGACCACCAAAGAGGATAGCTTCCAGAATAAAGAAATCATTGAGTTTTACCATTAGTCTGTCTTGAAAGGAAGAATGCTATTCCCCCTCAATGAGATAAGCTGTAAATCAATGCTGTCCTTCTGAGCAATGACAGGAGTCAAGGCAAACTTGCCAAGCAAAAGTACCTGAAGAAAGCGAGGAAGAGGTGGGATCAGAGAGACATCTATTTAAGGAAAGAGAGGGAGAGAGAAAGATTGAAGGAAGGGGGGAGGGAAGAAAGGAGGAAAGAACCTTTCAAAAGCACTAGAAGTTTTCTCAGGGTTCTCCCTTTGAAACCTGCAATGCAGGAAAACTTTTTCTTCACCAAGTTCTTTCTTTTCCTTCCAAGTGATGGGAGTTAAAGCAGTTTAAGGCCAGTGTGGTAGTGAACTTGGTCAGGAGAGGGGTCCACAGTAAGGTGGCTCCCCTTGGACTGCCTGCTCCTCACTGGTTTAGCACAAAATGTCAACATCCATGAGGAGACATTTGGAATGAAGGGAACAGGAAACCCACTGAATGTCTCTCCTTTCCTCTGCTTGAGGCTAGGGAGCAGGATGAGGAGGTGAAATGTCCCTTTTCAATGTCTGTTTATCTCTGAAAAGTCACCAAGGATCTTCAACAAGCGACAGTCTTGCAAATGAGCTGATTTTCCCCATTGCTTGAAACAAGATTCTCTTTCTTTCTTTAATGAATCACAGACTGCTAAAGTGAGTTTCTGCTACACAGTCCTCAGGTTCAAATGAGATTAACAAGATTTTCCTGGGTGTCATGCATTCATACATTCTCAGAAGCTATGTGTGTGACAGCAGCATGGGACATTCTGCTGATCTCTTCTCCTAGAAGAGCAAAGGGCACTTAAGGAAGAGGGTCTTCAGGTTGTCCTGGGGTGTCATGGAGGAGACACGTGGTTCTCAGACCTTTCTCCTTTTCCTGCTCACAGGAAGAGGAGTGGCCAAAGAAAAGACTTTAGACCATGGAATGAAAATGATGAAGAAAGATTCATTTTATTCATATTATTTGTAGATAATCTCATGCTGACCAAATTGGAGCTAGCTCATGAGCTGAAACCATGGGCTTACCAATGACATCTACTTAGAAGAAGTCCACAATGTGCTCCATAGCTTTGAGTACCTACCTGCTTGATTGGCAAGATGTCTTAGCCTTGCCCTAGTTATTTTCTACAGAAATTCTTGGGTAGGAAAAGATCTAGAAGCCCTGTGTGTCACTAGCCTTGAAAGCTTTTACTCTGTCCCCCATGCAGCAAGAACCACATCCAGATTACTGCTTTCCAGGGTCCCTTATCCTCTTATGATTGATGGCAAAATACCTTCCTCACAATCAAGGACTATTTCTTTTTGTCTACAATTATATAACATCTTGTATTGACCAAAGGTCTTGCCCATTAGAATAGCTCAATCAGGTGCCTCCAAATCTACCTCTTTAAATGAGGTGCATCTCAATGCAATCCTCCCAGAAACCTTACCCATGGAAGAATAGTAAGGACCAGAGGGACAGGGTTCATTCCTTTGCAAACAACCTCTTTCTGAAAGCACGTAAACAGTGCAGGGAAAGAGAATCTGTGGATATTGAGAGCCAGCTACAAACTTGAACTGGACATACAAATCATGCTACTTAGTAGTCAATGGGTCAGGTGCTCCCTTCACCCATGGTGAATTTCTCTTAGGGATCCCATTTTCTCTTCCTCTTGTCTAAGCTCCTTGGGGCACTTCAGGTCTTTTGTACAGATCTCTATGTGAAGAATCCCAAGTACTCCATATACCTGGAAATGGAGCATAGCTGGGTAATTCTTGCAGACTATCCCAAACATTTTGTTGCATGTTGAGAAGTTCTCTATATGTTCTAAGACAGGGCGGAGACATGTCTTTCCAGACTACAGGGGGAAGATCTGTCATTAGAACAATCTTGTTGACTTTACCAGCCCACTCTTCTCTGATGTCTGTCATTGCTTTGGGAGGGCTCAGCTACTTCTTTCTGTGTAACACTTGCATCATTTTTTTCTCATGCCCTCTGAAGTCCTGTCAACTCCCTGTTAGGTCAGAAACAGTTGCTGCAGCACTATCACTCATCATTCCCTCACTGCTCCCCCTCGCCCCCATCAATATGCCCTGTTTCCATCCTCCATGTGCCTCTTTTAACATCCTGAAAATTAATCATTAGGAAGCCAAATATACTAGCAGGAGATTTTACTGTAGCTTTAATAATTGGCATGATGGCACGAAACACAACCACAAGATCTGACAAAAATAAAAAGAGGGAACTCTGTTTTCCACAAAAATATCCCTGGTAATTAAAAAGGAAAATGACAGAAATAGATAGGGTGAAAAACAAATGAAAAGTAAATAGATTTCAGTTCTAAGCCTGATATGTCTGAAAGGTTTTCTCCTGAGGAGGATCTTCTATTAAGATGTTAGAAGATAAAGTCAATTTCTGGTTATTATGCATTAGTGTTATGTCAATCACCTTTACATTCAGATGCACCTCATTTGAAGAGGTAGATTTGGAGGCATCTGATTGAGCTGTTCTAATGGGCAAGATCAATACAAGATGATATATAACTGTAGACGAAAAGAAGTAGTCCTTGACTTGGTAGAAGTCATTGGCTATCTAGTGTCATAAAGGGAAAAACGGGGTAATGGTGCAATAAACATGAAAATGTTTCATTCTCAAACTATTTTTTAGTTTGTCTTTCATCACCAGCCACTTAAAAATGTGTTATCCCAAAAGCTCTATCCTCAACGGCTTTGTTCCATATTTTCTCCCTGGATGCCCACAAGTGAATTCTCTGAGGGATTCAGCTGCTACTTGTAAGTGGAGGAAACCCGGTTCTGTTTCTTTAATTCCATCCACCAATCTGAGCTAAAACCACCTACTGGACCTCTTTCTACAGATGATCTAAACTCACTATTTTTTGGTACTATTCTTCACCCCTCCATCTTATCCCATACTTATTGTGTGCTTTTTACCTTCATTAATGACATTACAACTCTTCCATTTACTCAAACTCAAAACTCTGACGTCATTCCTAGGTAGGCTCCTTTCTCTCTCCTTATCTGAACTCTGGAACTGATTGTCTCTGCAGAATCATTTAGCTCTGGCCACTCCTCATTCTCAGAGCCCTCAATATGTCTTTGTCTGAATGAATAGAATAGCATGCTAATCCAGTTCTTAGCTGCTAACATTTCTTCCATGAGGCATGCTGTGTTTCCCAGGTGAAATCTTCCTAAGGCACAGCTCCCCCAATTTCACTCACCTGCACAAAATTCTTTAGTGGCTACTCATTTCACACATTTGGAATGTTCTAACTCTGCATCATGCTCTTCGAAATCCTCTACAACCTAGCCTTGTCCTTGCACTGCAACTCTCCCCTCATAATCACTACCAGACTTTTAGCAGATAACTATTTTCTTGAACACATCACAGATACCATTTTCCCCATCTTCATTTTTGGTTGGGTTACTGGAACTTACTAGTTGATGGAATTGTGTCAACTACCGTATGTCAAAAATAAATAAAATGAAATTCCATTAAGCCACATGAAGTTGACAAGGCATTCAAATGGTTGAAAATCTTGTTCAAATTTCTCTTCCTTCAAATCTCCTAGTCTCTTTAGTCAAACCGCATTACCTCATTTGCTCATTCATTATTCAGTATTTACTTAGTGCTGATGTTGTTTTAAGATTCTCTGGAATTCGCACTTACTATTTTTACTGTGTATTTAGAATCCCCTTGCTCTATATTTTAAAATAAATTTCTATTTATGTTTGCATGAAGGAAGTATTCACATGTCATAGTTCTGTTTCTTAACCATAGTTGGTAGTGCTTACAGAAGAACAACTTCACAGCTATTGATCAATTATTAATGCATATTCGGTGTTTTTCACTAACCTGAAATTTTAGCATAAGAACATTGATCATACAGGTAGATACTTTATGAAAAATGTATAGTCATTTATTATTTCAAAATTTAACAGTGAATCATTTTTATAGTCAAACACTCTCCTCTGCTGCTGAGCATACTCATTGGGGTGGATATTCTTGCTTTCCTTCCAGATTCATTTTCTTCCCTTCTCTACCCCACTCCCACTGGAGAGGCTGACCTCTGTAAGCTATACAGCGTGTATCATAGACTGTTTTATTCTCCAGCTTCTTGTGTATTTGGCTAGGAGAGAGCTCAGTAAGAAAGACATTGGACACTTATTCTTCCTTCCAGAACCTTCCCTGACAGTTTATGATTGTGTCAATAGCTGGATTTCTTTCCCTCACTAGGGCCAAAGTGATAACTGGGTGGCCTCTTTGAAATAGTTGCAATTCTAGGGGTAATTGAGACTTTTCACATTTTCTCATCCTCAAGTATTTCACCAGCTTTTGCTAATTTCCTTACCTAGGAAGGAATTAATTCATTAAACTCTCTTGATCTAAACACTGGGAATATGCCATCTTTCCCGTGGGACCCTGACTGATAGGTCTCTCCCACTCCCAAGGTTTTGATTTGTACTTTTGTTAGTCAGTCATCTCTACTTAATATCTAGATACTAGACAAGGTACAAGGCTTTGGCAATTCTATGATAAACCAGTTACACATCCTGAGGACAAAGAGAGTGTGCAATTATGTCCACTAAAAGAGACATCCATGAAAATACCCAATCATTGATCAGTGTGATGGACACCTCAAAAATAATAAAGAGGTTATGATTGGAATACAAGGAAAATAGGAAGACCGGAGGGAAGCTTAGGGTAGGGGCTGTCGGACATATACTTCAGGGCAGGTGGGATACAAAGGACAAGTAGCATTTAGTAAATCCAAAGGAATGACACTGGAGAGGTAGGAAAGAAACATCTCTGGAAGAGGATCCAGCAGGCACAGACCTTGATAGGGAATCATATGTTGTTTGGTATGGCCAGAATCTGGATGCGGGCATGAAGTGGGATCCTGCTAGAAGGGGAGAGAGGGAGCAGACCATGTGGAGCCCTGCATCCCATAACACATTTGTATTGCAACTTGAGGTCACTGAAGAGTCATCTGAAGGGTTTTAAGTGGAGGCAGAAACTTGACCATATGTGGACTTCAGAAAGTTCACCGTGGGGGCTAAATGCTTCATAAGTGATTTGCAAATATCACAAGCTATGAGGGAGTGAGATGGGTGACAGGTGGAGGAATAGGATTTTAGATTTTTTTTATAAAGGCCAACAAACATATACATACATACACACGTGTATAATCTGAGACCTTGTTACACAGAATAACAGGTGGAAAAAAACTCTCAGGTTTTTAAAGGGTTAAGGACACAAGCCTAAAGAGCAACATAAAGGCAAGCTAGAAAAATAAAATAAGCTTACCTGTGCACATAAAACTTCATAGGAAAAATGATATACAATGTGGAAAAGGGGGGCAGGAAATAGTTCCAATGAAAATGAAAGAATAAGTCAACTCCCTAGCTTTTGACTGTTACAGTTTTAAAATGAGACTGAGAAAGGTAGAAGAGTAAAATATTTATTTTCGAAATGGAAAAAAATAAGGTGATAATTTTCTGCTAGGGAAAATATGTGTGGAGAACCCTGTTGCTCTTTCTTTGCAGCAAAAGACCTGCTGTAGAAAATTCCACAGATGGAAGAGTTCGATCAGTTTGGGGGAAATGGACTTGTGAAGCAGGGACATGAACAGATTGTTCTATTTCTGCCTGTTAGGATGGCAAGAAAAATTTTGCTAATTTTTTCTTAACCTCTTTTAGTGACTTCATTGACAGAAGTGAGAAATAAGACTGCAGGACTCAGAAGCAAGATTTTTCTTCTGGTGTGTAAGTCCCAAGACTCTGGCAATGCATCTTCCATTGAGAGTAAAGACATCTAGGCAGCAGGGGATGGAAGTGGTGGTGAATGGGAGTGTGGAAGGGATGACAAGGAGAAATTATAATGAAATAGTATTATACAGCACATCTAACTTGGTTATTTCCTTTTCCTTCCCTTTATAGTTTGCTTTGCAAAATCAAATATCTCCAAAGTTTAAGCAGGTAATGCGAATTCATGAGTGGGCTGGGCTTAAGAATGCTGGTATTCAAGCATTTTTATGTTTGCTTGTTACTACTAGAAGTGGCTGTTGGCTTGGGTGACAGGATGTACTGGGAACTGTAACCCCCAGAGAATGTCTAAAACTATCACTATTGATCTCTAGGAAATGTTTGCCTCAAGGGAATGCAGCTCTAGTACTGCCATGTCTTCTGTTTTACCAAGAATAACAAAATGATGTGAATTATCCCATTGCAAAATGTCTCAGTTTTTCTTCTCTTTTTAGAAGTCAGTGATCAAAATTATATGTTACCCTTGTTGCAAAGAAAACAAAACTCATTTGTAAGCCTGATATTATTCCACTTTATACTAACTTTTGCCATTAAATTTTAGAACAGACTTAACCTATATCTTTTACTTTGTAAGACTGCTATCTCCTTTCAAAATACCTGGCGTTCAAAGAAGGCCATGATGTGAGAACAGACAGAGGTGTGTGTGTAAAGAAAAGCTATTCACGCCTTTGGAGAACATAAGGGAAGGGTGAGATTTGTGTTGGGTAAAGACAGGCTGGATTTGAGACAGAGAGGATTGGCTGGTGTTTCTGGCACAAAGTGTAAGCAGAACTTTGGACAGAGTTAATGCTGCCACCATTTGTACCAAACGTTCCCATTTAGGGTATTTTATTTAGCTCCTTGAAACAACTCCATTAGTGAGGAAAGAAAAATTATGGAACTGGGCATAGGTCAGTCACCCTGGATTACAAATCTGACTATCTGAATTTTCTAGGCCCAAATTATCTCCGGGTAGGCCAAATCACTGTAGCCTAACAAGGAACGGAAGTAATTCACTTCCCTCTGCAAGGCTGGTCATTTATTCCAGCCACAGGGATATGCTGTTACACTTGTGAGAAGTCTCTCCTTACGGTGTCATTTCCACCTGTATAGAAAGCAAGGTATAGGAAAAATACATTTAAGTGCACAAGCTATAGGGTTGGGGGTATTTTTTGTTTTGCGGTTTCCTCTTCAGTTTTTTGTTTGGTTTTTTTTGTGTGGAATGCTTTCGCAGGCAGAGTTGTCACTTTCCAGTAGGAATGGCAACTTTATGAAGAAAAGTGGGACTGAAACCCTCGGATTTCCCAGCCCGTGGTGTCTCCCAGTACCACCCTGTGCTGTCCCAGCACTTAGCCAAGCACATTTCTGTACTCCACCTTCTTCTCCTCTATCCTTCATTCCCTTTTTTTATCTCCTTCAAAAACAATTTGTGTGTGTTTCTGGGTCCTGGACACTTTCCGAAGATTTAAAAAAAAATGTCTCTGTCCCCCCTCCACCCCCGGCCAACTAGTAGAGGAAGAAGAAATTGAAATAAACAGTGATAAAGCAAAACTTAACAGCAATATCAGAAATGATACCAGAATTGGATTCTATTTATTAGACATGTGTTGTTATATGCAAGGCACTAGGGGTTGTATATAACATAAATCATCTCATTTCTCATCAAAATAGAGTTAAAACCGGGGCTTCCTTATTTACTGTTTTATTTATAAGGAAACTGAAGTTTAGGAAGGATGGATATCTGGTCAAAATCATGTGAGAACTCATTCCTTCTTTCTGCTCTTTGATCTCTCTTCTTCCTCTCCTCTCATCTCCCCCCTTCCTCCTCCTCTCTCTCTTTCCCTCCCCCTTCTCTTCCCTTATCTTTCTAGACTCTGAGTTTTTGATGATATGAAATATGCAAAGCATCTTGCATAGTGTGTGGCAACATCATAGCTTCCCAATACATGGTGGCTGTTATTACTTGGGAAGACATCAGGGAAGGCTTTTTAGGAGTGTTAGCGCTTAAACTCAAAATTGAAACATGGTCAGGTCAAGGAAGTGTGACATTTTTTCATTGCATTTAATATTTATTAGGAATGCTGTGAGATGGATATTATTGACCTTACCTTTCAAGAGAGGAAACCAGAGCTCAGCAAGTTTAAGGAACAGGCTCAGGGCCAATGAGCTGGGGACTTTGGCAAGCTAGAGACTCGAGTCTGGGACCCAAGAGTCCTGATGCAAAGGCGAACCTCATGCCACACTTACATTTCTGCCTTTATGGCACTGGGGCTCATAGGTTGAAACCTTTAATGTGTTAGTAAAAGGAGAGTGAAACACAGACCAGATACCAGCTTTTTGTTAATCCTTATTTCCTGAAGTATACACTTTCCCTTTAAGTTTTAAAAGTTACATATAAATGAGTAAAAATTATTGCCTATTCAGTATGTGCTTGTATCTTCTCAAGTAACTGAAATAATTAGATGAAAGAAAGGAAGGGATCAGAACCCTGGTACAAAGAGTGTGTTTGCAGAAAGGTCTTCTTAATGAGCTCTCTCCTCAGCACATCTTGTCTGGAAAGGGAAGGTGTGAACAGAGCCAGTGAGGCTCTAGCACTAAGAATTAGTCCAATGAGCTCCCATCAATTGCACTGAATTTTCTGACAAACCTCTACTACTCATAGGAAATTTCCTGACAGGATGCTAATAAATCTACCTAACCTTATCACCCCACCCAATATGCCAAATTTTGCAGCATTCAAGATAAATAATATTTGTGCTTTAGGAGACTGAACTGAACTTCTCAGAATTTCCACAAAGCTGTGGCAGGTTAATGAGAGAAAAATGATTGTGTGTGTGTGTGTGTGTGTGTGTGTGCACGCACGTGCAGGCGTGTTCAGAATATAAAAGAACATGGTCTTCAGGACAGCACCAAATTGCCAGGCGCAGTATATTGCTGTTGGACTCATTTTAGATGCTGGGAAGCATTGAATCAAGGAGGATCAGGATAGATACCCTTAGAAACGTCAATGCCTGGCTCTTTGGACTAATCGGTCAATATCAAAGATGATGTTTGCAAGTTTATTTATTTCTATTTTATTTGTACATATACATGTGTTTATTAGGTTTCCACTTTTTTGCCTTCAAAAAATTAAAAAGGCTTAAAAATTAACAGCATGCAAGTTTATTTTTTACCCAAATCATTAACTTCTAGTTGCAGAAAGAAAATCATCAAAAGCTAAAAAGCAAATTCACTGCCACAAAGCAACAGTGACTACTGACTTAGAGAACAAGTACTTTTTCTTGGTGATATTCCTAGGTGATATACCATAGTTAATGGTAGTCTATCATCTTCCTTAACAGCTTAGATCTAAATCCAGAGAACATGGCTTCCTATCTCTTTTGTACCATGTGCAAAGTTTATGACATGGTGATAATAATACAATCATGTGCTGCATAAATAACATGTTGATCAGTAATGGGCTGCATATATAAGGGTGGCCCATGAGATTATGATACTGGATTTTTACGATATCCGTCACCGTGTTTTTTTTTTTTTTTTTTTTTTTTGAGTCTTCCTCCATTGGCCCAGGCTAGCATGCCATGGCATCAGCTTACCTCACAGCACCTCAAACTCCTAGATTCCAGCAATCCTCCTGCCTCAGCCTCCTGTGTAGTTGGAACTACAGGCACACAGCACAACACCCAGCTAATTTATTTTAATTTTTTTTTAGTAGAGTCAGAGTCTCACTCTTGCTCAGGCTGGTTTCTAACTCCTGACCTCAAGAAATCCTCCCATGTTGGCCTCCCTGAGTGCTAGGATTACAGGTAGGAGCCACCATGCCCAGACATTTTAATTATAATTTTGCTATATTTATATAGGTTTAGAAACACAAAGTGTACCTCTGTGTTAAAATTACTCACAGTATTCAGGAGAGTATTATACATAGTAGCCTTGTGCCCTAGGGGCAATAGGCTGTACCATACAGCCTAGACGTTTAGCAGGTTATACCATCTCAGTTTGGAAGGTAAGTACACTCTGGAATTTGCATCAAAATAAAATCACTGAAGGATGCATTTCAGAATGTATCCTCATCATTAAGTGATGTATGACTGTAGTAAACATTCCATCAGGTGGTTTCATACTTAGGATTACTTGGGATAATGTAGATAATGAACTCAGTATCCAGTTCAACATACCATAATATCCAACATGGATTACTTTTATATAGGTCACACTCTTAGTTAATAGTCTGCTCAGGTGTTGGATCCCCCATGAAGCCTCAACCTCCAAGAAGTAGCTGACCCAGAAGTTCATCTGTTCGGTTTTCATGACGTCATATAGTCTCAACCACCACACTTAGAAAATTACATTATTGATTGTTTTATTGTGTTTGCTTCCCCTAGTAGATTATAAAGGTAAAGATCTTGAATTTTTATAGTATATTCCATAGTATCTATCCCCATATCTATGCACTACCAGGCACACAGGAAGTCATTATAAGGGTTTGCTGAATTAATACGTGAGGGCATTATCTCTCTTTTTATTTTATTTATTTATTTTTTTTCTGAGACAGAGTCTCACTTTGTCTCCCTTGGTGGCGTGCCATGGCATCTAACTCACAGCAATGTCACACTTTTGGGCTCAAGCAATTCTCTTGCCTCAGCCTCCCAAGTAGCTGGGACTACAGGAGCCTGCCACAACGCCCAGCTATTTTTAGAGATGACATCTCTCTCTGGTTCAGGCTGGTCTCAAACCTGTAAGCTCAGGCAATCCACCCATCTCGGCCTCCCAGAGTGCTATGATTACAGGCGTGAGTCACCGCACCCGGCCTTATTATCTCATTTTGTTCATACAAAACAACGAAAAGACTAATGTTTCATCTTCCGGGTTGAAAGGCCAGCTGAATAAATTGTTAATTGTGTCATATTAATGTCAACTAAAATTCTTTTAGCTTTCCGTTTTGTTTTTCTCAGTAAAATTGCAGGAAGAAAGAGCACTTAAGGTCTTATGTGTAGTATAATTCCCAAGAGTGGACGTAAGGATGTCATGATTTATTGTAAAGCAGCTCCTACTATTACTGTCTCGGCACAAAACAGATGTAATTAATGAACTACAAGTTCATTCTTAGAAGATTCTTCCTTCTAGGCAGATGCTAAGGAAGGGCATTTGAGTTGAAGGATCTGGCTGACAAAACCGAATGAGACTTTGACCCCTCAGGTTGTCTGCTGTACATTTCCTAATGACCTGATCAGAAAAACCGGAGAAGAAAAGCATAGAACTAAGAGAGGCCCTTCCTCCCCCTGAGCAAACTTGCAGCTACCTCTGGGGAGGGAATGACAAATACTCTCCTCATCTGAAAATAGCAGCCTTCCCTCCAGCTTTAGGTCCAGGGCAGAGTAAATAAACTCCACCCATGGCACCCAGAGGGCACCCAATTAAAACACCCCACCGAGCAGCTGCCATTATTTATTTTAAAAATCTTGAACATTCAGTAGGCCTGGTAAACAGTAGATAGACACTATTCGAGGCTCAGAAACATGTCCCAAGGGGCCTGCATTCATGCTAACCTGCAAAGCACTCTTTTTTCTCTTCTCAGCCTAACCACAGATCTGTCTGGCCTACTTGACATGTAATTTCTCTAGCTGATCTTCTAGAATCTTAAGGATACAGAATTCCAAAAAACTAAGACTCTAAGACTTGTGATCAGATAGATCTGGGCTTGAGTTACTGGCCATGATACTTTGGGGAAATTATGTGACTTTTATGAGCCTTTAGTTTTTTCATCTGATAAATAGGTGATAACTATAGTCTATTTACCTAGTAGAGTTACTTATAAGGATTTAAATTTTAAACATGAATGTAAAGCAGATGAAAGTTTATGGCACAAGGTAAGTCCTCAAGTAATATTACCTTTTGTTGTTGCTGTATTGTTTTTATATCCATTTGTATTAGCTACCTCCACCATGATACTCCTTTTTTTTTTTTTTTTTTTTTAAATTAAGTCATAAACCGAGAGCAAGGTACATAGTAATTCACTCCGGGAAGACTAATTGTCATTCTGATGTTGGTTGTTCTTGATCTTTTCTAGGCTAATTTTCACTTAGTCTTATCTTGTGATAATCCTCCAAACCTGCCCATGTGGCACTACCTGCCATGTGAATACTAGTCTGACCAGCTTGAGCTAGAGTGACCATCTCTAAAAATAGCTGGATGTTGTAGCAGGCACCTGTAGTCCCAGCTACTCAGAAGGCAAGAGAATCACTTGAGTCAAAGAGTTTGAGGTTGTTGTGAGGTATGACGCCAAGGCACTCTACCGAGGGCGACAAAATAAAACTCTGTCTCAAAAAAAAAAAAACACTAGTCTGATAAAAAGAAGCTATTTTAACTATAGTTTCTCTAAAATTTTTGTCATTCCCCCAAATAAATTCAGATGTGATTTAAACAATAGGTTGTATTTGCAAAGATAGAGATAGAAGAAAAAATACACACAAGCACACACACACACATACACCTTTACATTTTCTTGCATAGACCCAGTTGGGGGAAATAAGATTTCACTTCTACATTCTTTACCTGCATAGCATGGGTGTAATGAAAACACCTGTCATGGAAAGTAATGTGTTTAATATTGTATCAGACTTAAACATCAGCAGAGATTTCTGTGCATTGCAAATAATTCCATCACCTGCCCATATCACACTGCTCTGTGTTTTATCTGTGGTGGGATGATATCAAAATGTCAAGCAGGAGGAAAAGAGCGTTCCATGAGATTGATGTAGGGAAGCACAATGACAAACACATAAAAAGGGCAGCCAAAGATGCCACAGAGTTGTCAGGAAAAAGCCACGATCTCTCCCTGGTGTGCACTGAGTTTGTTCTCTTCTCACTGAGGGTTCAGAGACTGTCTCCGAGGGGTCCTCAAACTACAGCCCATGGGCCACATGAGGCAGTGTGATTGTATTTGTTCCCATTTTGTTTTGTTTTAATTCAAAATAAGATATGTGTAGTGTGCATAGGAATTTGTTCATAGTTTGTTTTTTTTTTAAACTATAGTCCAGCCCTCCAATGGTCTGAGGGACTGTGAACTGGTCCCCTGTTTAAAAAGTTTGAGGACCCCTGGTAGGCTGCTCGTGGCTTTGATCAGGAACTTTAAAGTATATAAAACAAATTGATATTTAAGCAACTGATTTTCAGTAACCAGTGAGTACCTGGGAGGTGAATAAGACATAAAGGCTGTTAGGGACCCCAAAAGCAACAAACATCAGAATATTTCACCAGGGTGAATTACTGAGCAATTCCAAAGAGAGGCTAACACTGTGATACTGTGACGAGAAACTTCTTAAGGACCTACAACACACGCGGAGGGAGAGGATTACATTTTCCTATAGAGAATAAATTTGCATGTGGAAAAGAAAAGGCAATGACCTTTGCTCTAGATGGATACCATACTATGGAAAAAAATTTTACAAGAAGCTTAAGAGATCATCTTTTGGACAAAGTTTAATATATAGACTACATAGTGATGTTATGTATACAATATGGAAAGACTAAATGCACCTAATTAACATTTCTATTACCTTAAATACATATCATCTATTCCTCCCAACCACAGCTGTGTACACTTTCACCAACATCTCTCTAAATCCCCAATACCCTCCTTGCTTCTGGTAACTGCTATTATCCTCTCTGCTTCTGTAAGTTCAATTGTTTTAGATTCCACATAAGTAAAACTATGTAGTTTTTGTATTTCTGTACCTGGCTTAATGCATAAGGTCCTTAATGTTTATCTACATTGCCACAAATAACAGAATTTCCTCCTTTTTGGTAGAGGACAGGGGGATGATGCTTTGCTCTGCCTCCCAGGCTGGAGTACGGTGGTGTAACTATAGCTTACTATAGACTCGAACTCCTGGGCTCAATCGAACTCATCCCTAAGCCTCCCAAATAGCTGGGATTACAGGTATGAGCCAAATAGCCTGCTGTAATTTCCTTCTTTTTAACTGCTGAATTATATTCCATTGTGTATATATGACACATTTTCTTTGCCCATTAACCTGTTAATGGACATTTCAGTTGATTGCCCTGTTACCCTGATTTGATTCATATTGTACACCTTTAAAACACATGCACCCTATAAAGATGTACAACTATTATGTACCCACAATAATTAAAAATAAGAATAAATAAGAATGTCAGAAAGCATATGTAAAAAAAAAAAAAAAAAAAAATACACCTGGCTGCCTCCCTCATCAAATGAGTTCGTTTTTTTTCCTCCTTCCCCTGCTCTGCGTTCTTCTACTGAAATGACATGTTGGGACACAAGTAAATTTTAATTAATTTTTCAAGCTTTCTCCTAAATTCAACAAAACATAAGTAAAAAATAAAAAACAACACCCTGTAACAACATGCAGTATAGTGTGCAGTGAATTTATATGTACACACACACACACACACACACGCACACACGTTTGCAAGCAGTGAGTTTCTTAGCAGAAATAAACAAGGGAGGAAGAATTTCAGTTCATGTCATTTTATAATATGTGGATCTAACACACTTTAATAAGAAGCAGCCTTCAGGCAAAAAGGCAAGTATAATTTCTCTACACTGGGGAATGATTAATATTCAGTTTAATGCTATTACCAACGTTGATGGAAGAAGAGAGTTTTCATAGACCTGAAAAATCTTCTTCTAAGCTATTGAGGAGTTTTTGTAGTAAGGAAAATTTATAGTAATAGTGGCTAACACTTATCAGCAAATTATGATCGATATACACATACATACACATACACACATAAATGTACGCAAATGTACCTACATACATTATATAAACATTTACGTACGTAAATGTACGTAAATGTACCTATATACATTATATATGTATATATTTCTGTATTTAATGTCTAGAAATACATCAAGGAGTGCTTTTGTACATGAATCTGTGGGGAGTGCTTTTGTACATGAATCTGTGGGAATGTAATGTCAGTACAAATGTATCTGGTATCTGGATTAGAAACTAATTTGGAAAGTTGACATCTCAGGTTTATAAATATACTTCCATTTTCACAGCTTCCATCAGATTTTCTTTTTCTACTTTCTCTCACAGCATTGTGAGAAGATATCAATAAAATGTATTTATTCTTTTACTAGGTCTTAAATGCAGCAAATTTACAGAAAACCAAATTTTATAAATGTTGGAAGTGTTCGGAGGGAACATAATTTTGGAGGAATTGGTATTTGGTGTCTTCAAGTAATAACTAGGTATGGTAATTCTCCGTGGAATAAAACAGAAGGACCCATCCCATATCTTCTGAACAGAATCTCATGACTCAATGCCAAATGATATTAGGTAATTGTTTTCCTTACATAATGCACTTTGCCCTTTGAGAGAAATCTAGGGGTTATGCCCAACTCTACCCTTTACTCCTAGTCTTTTGTTACAGACGTATACTTCCATATCCAATCACTTGACCTCACGCTTATTTTTGACTTTGGCTTGAATAAATCAACTCTGGATTAAGGGTCTTCTATGTGTCTGTCTCTTGATTGATGTTTCTCCTTTCCACAATTATTTTTCCCTGAATATACTTTTCACTTACACACAGCTGGTGCTGACAATGTCTCAACTGTAGAGAGGGAATACAAGTGAACAGGTGACAGAGAGGCATGTGTAAGAACAAAATCAACTCAGAACTCCTTAGTGAATGGGATCATAGACTGACAGACATGAGAGATAGAGGTCAGAAGTGGGGGCATCGCCTCTAAATCACTAGGAGGGATTGACTCAAAGCTCAGACTTTAATCTCCGCATCATTCACTCTCAGGTGGTGGAAGTAATAGTCATTTCAATTATCCAGTAAGGATCAGAGAGGTTACTTGTTGGCCCAAATTTCACAGCAAACCAAAAGAAGATAAAGGTTAGCTGACCCCTTCACTCAGTATTTTCCTCTTATTATTATCCCCTACTGTCACATAGCTTTTGATGAATTTTTTTTCCTTCTTACACAAATATAAGTATGCTATCTTTCCTATGATGTAAGAAATGCCCTGGAAAGTTGGATATTAATTGATCTCTCCTAAATCAAATATGGAAGAGAAAAAAGGCTAGGTTGGCAGACAAGGTAGGGAAGAGAAAATGACCGCAGCTTGAATTTATTAAAC
This sequence comes from Loris lydekkerianus, assembly GCA_963574355.1. Lineage (NCBI taxonomy): Eukaryota > Metazoa > Chordata > Mammalia > Primates > Lorisidae > Loris > Loris lydekkerianus. Next base: position 25,351 of record CAUYPK010120924.1, read on the forward strand.
CATATTTAATATATTTTCAAAAATGATTAATACTTTCAAAAGCACTTTAAAATAGTATTTTGTTGCACTTGAGAAACTCATGCTAAATGAATGGTACATAAAATAAAGGGAAAGATAATTTGCTAATGTAAATAAGTACTCTGTCATTTAGCTGGCTTCCTCCTATCTTAGATTTATTTTTCCTAGTGTAGTATTTCCCAAACTGTGTTCCCAGGAGCTGGATATTAGTAAGCTGGATATCAAGGAATGCCACACAAGAGAATGGTCAAATGAGTCTGCAAGCCTTGAGTTAAGTAAGATTGAAAAGATACATTTACCAAAAGAACATTCATTTACTGTATGGCTTCACAAAATCTTTAATCTACACTAATATATTCATCTAAGAGAGAGGGAGCAGTATTAAAAGCTACCCAATATTATTGTTTTACCATTGATTATCTTCCCAGCTTTTTATTCTCAATCATACCCTATGCCAAGTATTTAAGTGAATATATGTTTGGAAACATCAGTCTAATGACATTTTCTTCTAAGCGAGACCACCAATGTACTGGTACTATTAATGTATCCAATGCTGGGCTGAAGGTGCAGCCCTGATTAATAATAAAAAGCACATTTTTATTTGTTTTTATTCTAGCAAATATCCTTCAGGTATCACACTGAGAAGTCCTATTCACTCCCAGAAGTGAAGGTGCTCACTTCCTTTGTAACCAAAACAACACTGCTCAAAAGAAATGTTTAAATACTTCACAAATCTTTTCCCACAAAATTATTGAGACCCTTCCTTTTTGTTAGGCCTTTCATTAAGTCAAATAGCAACAAGCTTAGAGTCAGATTGATGTAAAAGAATATTTAGACAAAACATGAAACTAAAGAAATAGAACTTAAACACGGCTAGGTTAAAAAAGGATCTCTTAATTGTTATTGTCTATTATTTTTCTAGAGTCAACATGAGACTCATCTCTAGAATTTATCTAGACAAACATGTCTAACCTAATTCTCTTGTTTAAAGTATCTAATCAGCAAACACACACACACACACACACACACACACACACACACACACACACACACACAGCTATATAAGGAGATATCTCTGTACCACTCCAGTTTCCAAAAGAACCACAGTTACCCAGGGCGATAGCTTGAGCCTCTGTCTCAAAAAGTTTTGTTTTGTTTTGTTTCAGTTTTTGGCCAGGGCGGGTTTGAACCCACTACCTCCAGTACATGGGGCTGGCGCCCTACTCCTTGAGCCACAGGCACTGCCAAAAAAAAGTTTTGCAAAGTAGAATATGATCAAGTTTCTTTACAGGTCACCTGAACTAACTGGAGTCCATTACGGACTCTCAGGAGCAAATCATGAATTACGTTAGATTATTCTATGTCAGACCCAGGCAGTATGAAGACCTGTACAAGAAGGAGGTAACAGAAAGGGAAGAGGGATCGTGGTAGGCTAGGAAGGGCTGGGCGCACTGTGCTGTGCCAGAGGATATTTGGATGAACTTTCCAGCTCTTTCTCACGGGACTTTGAGTCCTGTTGTAACATTTTATATGCACACATTCAATACACAGTTGACTCTCACCACATATGTGTTGAAAGGATGATTGGAGTGAGTGAGCTAGGTATGAAAAATCTTCCATCTAGATTATCAGTCTTCAGAGTCCTCTCTTTAATGAGATTTCAAGGCAGTAAAAGTAGTTGGAATAAGGTGAAGACCTGGTGCTCTGAGGACCTACTAGTCATCACAGCAGTCTATGTTTTCAGAAAACTTTAATAGAATGCATCTTCCAGAACATTCATTAAGATTAATGAGCTCATTTTGAGAAAGTACTTTGAGATCCCTAGAGGAAACATGAAAAGATTTTAAGTAGTTTATATTTAATGAATCACTATCTAAATTACCTAACTTGAATTATGTCTCAGTTGGCACAGTATTTATTTTGATGCATACTAAATAATTATCCATGTATGACAACCGTTACACCTAATACCTTATGGTGCAGGCTCAGATTTTATCCCTATACCTAACGAGCTGCTGTAAGAAAAAGATTAGGAAAGCAGAAAGTTCGAGTGTGCACTTGGCTTGTGCACCTGTGGGATGCTAATGAGAAAAATTCCTTTCTGACCATCACAGATTATCAGTTTACTCTCTGAAGCATGAGATCTGATTACCTTTATCTGTACTTCACACACATGTGGCATATTGGATCTGTCATCCTGACTGAAAGAAATTCTGATGTTGTGGTACCCATGATTTAAAGAATTGCTCCTACAAGAAAGGAGGTATCACTGAAAGTGATAAGGCAAGTACAGGGGGAGACGCATTCTAATATTGAGAAGCAGCTCAATCACCAAGAGACACAAAGCATTTTTCTATGACAATGGAAAGTGACAAAAAAAAAAAAAATCTATTTGGGGCCACGTAATGGATATAGATTTTCAAACTTTTAAGAAGTCCTCTTTGGAATACAATTTCAAGATAGTAGATACCTGGATATCAACTCATTCATCGAACATTTTGTGCCTCAAAAAGGATCTTAAAATATTATTAAAATACCAGATTAAAAAGGTAGGGATATTAGGGGTAGGGGTAGGGGCTAGGAGTTAGAGTTTAAGAAGTAGATAAAAATATAAAATAGGTAGGGATAAACTGGGAACAAGAAATAAGTATTAAGAAGTAGCTGTTCCAATGCCACAGGATGGAAACGGGCCAGTTCACTCTTCAGAGCCACAGTCTGGCTCAAATTCAGATGTTAATCCTCTTCTTCCACGTGACCCGAGCCAAGTTGCTTAAGTTTCTGAGAGTCATTTTTCACTTCACAGCATATAAAAGACTTTTTATGTTTCTTTCCTTTTAAATTACATCCCTAGGTATTAATGTCCTCTGAGCCCAATAAAGTGATAGCTAATTAGTTTCGTTAATGTTAAGTATGTTTTTTTTCTTTTCCATTTAGCTGCTGAAATCTGAACATTCTTCTCCTGCTGTCCCTCAGCCCTCACCCTGCTACCACCAGCTTAGCATCTTCTTTCCAATGGAATGGTGATTTTAGTTGCCCCAAATAAAATCCTACCATTTTATCAACAACAGCCTCCTAAGTGATGTTTAAAAAGGAGTTTATCTTTTCAAATCAAAACATGCCTCTGAGACAAGCTAACTGGTTGCTAGTGAGCGATGAAATTGAAATGATAGTCTTCCTTTTTGCAGATGAGCACAGAAGTCAGGGCCTAAAGACTAACTCACTGAAGGCCTGTGACCCTTCCGGCTCAGATCTGAGCTGCCTGGTAGCCCTTGTCCCTAGCCTGAGGGAAGTCAGCTTGGAGAAACAGATTAACACCGCCATCCTCCATCTATCTGACAGATGAGCATCAAATAATCCTGGTGAAACAGCACAACACGTGTACACCAAGGTTGACGCCTAAATGATTGCGAGGTGGGGATGGGGAAGATATTCCGTTGTCTTCAGTTTTCATTTTGCCTGCCTGTGCCACTCGTCACTCTGACACTAATAAGCTCCCACACTGGCTTAGACTAAAATTTAGGAGAAACAAATGCTGTCTCAGCCTTTGATGGTTAAGGAAACTCATCCTATTAAGGAAATAAATGGTAACTGGTTTATCCATATCCCTATCCTATTTTAAAGAGCTCTTTATGCATCGGGATAAAATTGTACTGAGGTTTTTTACCCAATAAAATCAAAATACTGAGAGCAGTCATGGAGAGTCCATGCGGCCCAATGACATGATCAAGAGAATCAATTCTGTCCGTCTTGCTTTTGAACATCCTGCTCTGAAACAAACCATACTTTTGTACCATTATTTTTCACTTTAGATGTCATTAACCAGGAATCATAATATTTAAAAATATAAGTCAGATGCCTGAAATAAATACAGTGTATCCTGCAGTGGTTGATAAATACTTTATAAAGCACTTTCAATACCTTTTATACACCAAGGAAAGGGCAAAAAATGTGACAACTATAGTTCTCTCCATTTTACAGATGAGCACCATAGATCACGTACTAGCAAGTGCCCCGACCCCTTTTAGAACTCAACCTTCTGGCTCTGACTCGCGAGTCCTCTTTATACACCAGAGCCTGACTCATAATTATAGGGGAGAAGTGGGCAGCAGAGGAGAGAATCACAAAGATGACTGCTCAGGAAATGAATTAGTTAGGATGATTCACCCAGTAAGAAATGCTCCCTCATGGGTCACAAAGGGCAGTGAATTTTCAATGGAATGAGCTTGCAGACTGCAGCTACTCCCAGGGAGGATTTAAATCACAAACAAGACCAGAAGGTGACAGCCAAGGTTGTCTGTTTCAACCTGTGGCCCTCACTTTATGTGGCTAACTCACAAGGTGGAAGGTAGATTTATGCCCTGCTGACTCCTGTAGGGAACATAATGACCATTGTTTCAACCTTCCTGACAAATCTTCAGTTTATGCAGCTGAGCTGCCATGTGAGAACCTCTGGTCAGGCAACCCTGTGGCTCTAAAGAGACAGGCAGGGGCTATTGTATCTCTCAGGGTCCAACTAAAGTAGAAGAGTGTCGGTTTGGTTGTGTGAGGCCTTGACGCCCACACCACGCTTCACTCGCACATCAGGCCTCTTTCTTCAAAGCTGTTACCCAGAAAAATCCACCCTCAACTTTGGAGAAAAAAATGAAATATTTCCCATTTATTGTGTAGTTTTCCCCAGAGCCTTTTCCTTTTCCCCAATGCCACTTGGAAATGCTCAGGCTCGAGTCCAGATTCAAAGGGCAGCCGATTGCTTCCTTTGCTTAGTTCAGCCTCATTACGGCTCACCTCTGGGTATGCAGTCAGCCTTTCATTCACCTAACAACATCATTCTCTAGTAAGGTGCTCATTTAAAGATGTTTCCCCACAGGGTCTGTCTCACGGAGAACTCCTGGGAGTGCTGAATTTTCACCCATGCGAGCAAGTTTTCCTGCCACATGGGTCTGGCGGCCCTTTAGATTATTCTGAGGGCTCTGGGGCGCATGGGATCTGCGCAGACAGGCTGCTTGCTGGCAGCGAGAAGGAGAAAAAAGGCAGATACACCAGGAAAAGATGGACAGCTGGCAAATTATATCCAAGCTGCTGTCCACCAGAGAGCAGCCCTGGCTTCCTGGGGTAATTCATCTTCCTGACACAGTCTCTTCCCGGGAGTTAGTTTTCCCCAACATTCTTCCTGCACCTGACAAACAGAACACATCTGTCTCTACTCCTCCCTGCTGCTGACAAGCAGAAAAAGTCACCCTAGTGCACCTTCAGTCTCTCCCTTCTCTCATGACACCGCTATTTATCTATCACCCAATTTATTGATAATTATCAGAGACTTCAGGGAGTGTGGGGAAGAGACAAAAGCGCCCGGCTAGGGTTGGATGCCACTTCATATCCACGCTTCCCAGAGCTGTGTGCCCCCCAACCCCACTTTAAATCAAACAAACGGAAAATGAGCAAGCTGGGTATAAGAATAGATGGATATTTCATCCTGGAGAACCATGCTCAATTAAGTGTTAAATTTTATTCTAATTAAACTGACTTTAAGACGACAGAAATCTTATAAACTAAGCTAAATGGAGATTAGGGAACACAGTATTTTAGATGACCACTTAATGAAAAGGAGAAATATTCTGTATTTGAGAAGTTCATTCAAAACAACTATGATTTCAATGTAAGGAAGAAAAAAAATCCCCATGACAGAAACCAGATTAATTTGGGTGCTAGTCCTGGATTTTCAGGTTGTTGAATATTTGTGCAACTTCAAATCTCTTCCTTAACCTCTCTGGGGTTTAGTTTGCTAATCTATAAGAAGGAGGTGTAATACATAATCTTTTTGCTCTATTCTAGCTGAAACTCCATCTGGACTCTCATTTCAAAAGTGATATGCGTAAGAAGTGGAATACACATGCCAACCCGCCTCACTTCTAAAGAAATTAAAAGGTGAACTTCAGTAAATAAGTAATCCAGAAAGAAACACAGTATATTTGCTTTTCTAAATATCATCTGATTTTTGATAAGAAGAACTTTCAAAGCTTCCCAGGCTCTATTTCCATCCAAACTCAAAACCTAAACATAAATCTCTTCTGAAACTGTGGGCAGACACCAGGTGCAAATCAGTCAGCTATAGCTAATGCATTTTGCTAATGAGCCCGAGGCACAAATATACTTTTTCTCTTTCTCCACACATGTGGAAAAAGGATTCAAGCCATGCTGGATGTCTCTTTAACTCTGTTTACTCACAACTTGCCTCTTCTAAGGCTTAGACACATTTCAATGTCCTCCGATGTGAGGTGAGAAACTATTTCCAGTGAAGCCACCTGCATTAAACCTTAGGCTTAGTCAAGTATCCATTTGGGACTGGAACATCAAAGCTTCTCTTGCTTGTCACATCTAAAGTTAATGTACATTTCTGCACTTAATTGAGTTCCTCAAAATGATTATTTTTAATATTTATTTTAGATTTTGGACAACCAATTATTTAACATTTCAAAAATATCTTTTAAGCATTCATCCCTGTTCCTGCCTCCAACAATTTAGTATGGGAAGCTTTATCATTGAAATATAAACACCTGAACCCACAGAGGGAGAAGCTACATGGTTAATACTTCAGGGAAGGATTTTGCTATTTTTCAAGAACTGACCAAGATCTGGAGATCACCAATATCATTTCCATTAATGAGGTCCTCATCTAATAGGTAAATTAATTTGAAAAATAGAACATCGGGGTGCAGGGGACAAAGGTATCTAAATGCATCAACTTTTCTGCAATATGCACTTTCTTCTTTCTTTAATGTGAGTATCCTGTTTGCTTTGACCTACTTAAGTCATTATTTGAAAAATGGCCTTTCTATTCCTTTAGGGGAAGATGTCACTGGCATCTGTTTAACTGTCACATTTGAGGTCAAGGCTGGTCTTAGTATTCGAAACATTAGATAAAAAGGCCTAAAGAGCAGAAGTCAGAGGAGGACTAAGGAAGGGTCCCTAACAAAATAATACTGTCTTTAGCAATCTGATTAGGACAGATATAATTCCACCATCGAAAGTCATTTATTTGTGCGGTGCTTGTGGCTTAGTGAGTAGGGCACCAGCCCCATATACTGTGGGTGGCGGGTTGAAACTGGGCCCCGGCCAAACTGCAACAAAAAATAGCCTGGGGGTGTGGCAGGCGCCTGTGATCCCAGCTACTCGGGGGATTGAGACAAGAGAATTGCCTAAGCCCAGGAGCTGGAGGTTGCTGTGAGTTGTGATGCCAAGGCACTCTACCGAGGGCAACAAAGTAAGACTCTGTCTCTAAAAAAAAAAAAAAAAAAGAAGAGAAAATCATTTATTTGGGTTAAAGTGAAACCCCTTGGTTGATAATAAACACAATACAGAGCTAACATATTTAACCCTTTGGTGACATTTTCTTAATCAGATTATTTACAAACAGAATTAGCTAAAATGTTGAGCCAAGGCCAAATGAGACCCAGGACATAGACTCAGGAAAGGGACAAAGTAAATAAGGAGTATACATGCCCAGATAAGACAATCAACTCTATGTGGGCAAGTGTCATTAGGGAGTTACAAGCAAGAGAAAAGAGAGTAAACACAAGGACGCACTGAAGGCAGTGCCCCCAGCAGGGACCATGCATCTCAACAACGGCTGTATTCCAGCACCCAGACCCGTCCCCAGAATAGAGCGGGTGCTCAGTGGCGATTGTTACAGGAATGAAGACGCTTACTTCAACTAAGTTTTTAAAACATGTTTCAGTGTTGTTTCATTTTAAAATGGGTGTAATAAAAGAGAGCCAAAATATGACTGATACCTGTACTGAAAAATACATATGACCATGTGTCCATATTTGGTGGTAAAGCCGTTAAACAGAGCTGAACCCCAATAGGAGACAGGGCCTGTTTTCCTGGGGGCTTTGTCAGTAATGTACTTCTTAGGTTGTTGACGAGGAGCAGAAAAATAGGTGATATGTTAATAGTATATAAATAGGAGACAAAATGATTTCAGTGGTAATTGGATAAAATTAAGCAAGGAGATCCTTAGTAAAAATAACTTCTGTTGGGATACATTACATTTGAAGCAACAGTCAGAAGAAAAACAACAGGAATTCACACGTAATGAACTCAAAGTTAAGGCCAAAAAATAGCTCTGAAGGTAGGATGCCAAAAAAGTGAATCTTGTCCTCCATGAATTATCTGTAGAATAATTTCTTGCCTATCAAAGATCTATCTGATGTGCTAAACATTTTCCATTCGGCAGTATCTGATTTTTCATTTTCAAATTAGCATGTTGATAAAGGAAGAGACTTGAAAACAAACAAACAAACAAACAAAAAACAACAACCATACTGCATATGTCCATAGCTTGGGTTTCTCTTTGGCTTACCCTTGACATTTGTTACATTTTCCTCCTCAGAGTTCAGTTTCCCCTTCTTCTCAGCCCTGTTGAGAAGTTTTATTCACCTAAAGATAAACTATGGTGGGCAGAATCAGAGCTCCTCAAAGATGTGCACATCCTATTCCTCAGACCCTGGAAATATGGTAGGTTATACGGCAAAAGGGAGATAAAGAGAAAGCGAGATGAACCTGGACTATCTAGGTGTCCCCATATAATCACTTGAGTCTTTAAAAATGGACAAGGAGGCAGGGAATGCTGGCCTCGAGGACAGGGGAAAGAAACCTCGAGGCAGCCTGTTAGTTTATGGCCAGCGCAAAGCCCTGGATCTTGATACAAAGCCCTGGATCCTGATTCTACAACCACGATAACTAAATTCTGCCCACAACCGCAATGAGCAGACAACATTTGCTCCTAGAGCCTCCAGAGGGTAAGCAAAGTGTTGGCATCTTGATTTTAGACTGATGCAACATGGTGGACTTCTCACCGCAAAACTGTAAGATCACAGGCTTGTGTGACTTTAAGCAGCAAAGCAGTGGTGATTTGTTGCAGCAGTGATAGGAAAACAAGACATAAGCCAACCACTTCCAGGATAGTTCCCAAGAATACTGACCCTCCTCGATTATACTGAGAAAGAGGGAATAGGAGGAGAATGCACATGAGGCTATACGTGGTCATGGAAGGAGTCTGTGTGACTGGGGACAAGTGCTCCCTTTTCAATGTAAAGCAAGATACCTGAGGTGTGGGTCACATCTTATTTCATGTTGAAGAATTTTTTCAAAGCAGAACCTGCCCAACCCATCTCAGGCCTTTTTGGTGCCTTGAATAGTGAGCAGACAGAAATCGGCAGGAACGCTGACATCCAGAAAAGGCAATTGCCAAGAACTCTTTTTATGACTATTGCTCATCAGTCTCCTTGGCTCTGGAGTTTCTGCCTCCAAATCAGTCTTCCAAAATCTAGTTCTGGCCACTCCATTTTGGGGGCCTCTCTGGAAGTCCCTCAGTGGCCTCTTTGCTCTATTTGTTGCCTGCAACAGCAGCTGTAACAAAGTTTCAGAAACTGGGTGACTTAATATATTAATCTTATCACTGTTTTGGAAGGTCAAGGTCTGACATCGACATGTCAGTAGGGCCGCAGCTTTGGGTAGTTGCTGGCAATCCAATCCTTGGTGTTTCTCAGCTTACTCCTGCATAAATCCTGTCTCTGCCTTCGTCATCACTGGCCATCTTCCCTGCATGTTGGTGTCTTCCCATGTTGTTGTCCTCTGTGTGTGTCAGTATTTCTCTATGTCTCTTCCCCCTTTATGATAAGGACACCAGTCATATTGGAATAAGAGCCCACACTACCTCAGTGTAGCCTTATTTTAACTAATTACATCCTCACTGATGCTTTTTTCAAATAGGGTCACATTCTGAGGTTTGGGGAAAGACAAGAATTTGGGAAGGATGTTATTTGCTGAAGTACAATTTGCAACTCAAAATAAGTCCTAGATTTTGGCATCAGGTAGGTGATTCCCTCTACACATCACCACTTTGGCCACTCAATGCTACCCTGAATAGTAGTAAGAATATATAGAATATCATATATAAGAAACTACACCAAACCAATAATTAATATTCTTATATTCTAACTTATTATTAAAGTCATAAAAGGCTTAATATATCCCTAAGTGATTCACACGTATCTCTGCCTCACTTTGGCAATGGTAACCAAATTCTCATTATCTCCATTTGTAGTGAAATAAACTGAAACACACAAAAAGAGAATGCATTATCCACAGTTTTCTAATCAGCTGAGAAGCAAGTCAGGCTAAAGACTTCCTGACTTCTAGTCACAATCTCCACGTTTTCTTTTTACAATCATAATATGAAAAATCACTGTCGCATCTGTAACTGTTTAAGAAGACTGTTCCCAAGAGTTCAAAAGGGGACAGTGATGATGTGTATCATCTCTTATCACTGCCATAGTATCCACACGTCCGGCCATAGTACCCAAATGTTCACTCTAAACTTGTCTTTTGCTGGTGATTCCTTTCCACTTCTTTTTTTCCACCCAAGAATAAAACAAAATATAAATTCAGAAACAATATATGATAACATCATTCTTCCATCCCTGTCACACATAGAACACACACTGAACATAGTAAAGCCACTTACTGTTAAGATACAGTTACTTGAAAAAAATGTATCAGTCACACGAAAAGTTATGTATTTGGTGCAGCTCTGAGAAGCAATTCCTTTTGTGTTGTAAAATAGTGGCTTGATTTATTACCATAATGCATAATGCTGATAATCTTCAACCAGTTGGAGCAGAGTGCTAAACAGCATCAAGACTACATATTTGATTCGTGAAAGGGGCAGAGAGCTAATTGTTCTTTACTTATCCTCATGAACTCAGTTACTGCTAGTGGATCAGGATCATCAGTCTACATTCACTTGGTAAATACCATTCTTTCTTTTTTTAATAAAAGATGTGATTCAGAAACATGAATTTCCCAATAAGAGTATTTAGTTGCTCATGGAGATAAATATAATAATTGCATCCCTTTAGACCAGTGGTTCTCAACCTTCCTAATGCGACACTTTAATATAGTTCCTCATGTTATGGTGACCCCCACACATAAAGAGTGGTGTCTCGGTTCCTAAGACCATTGGAAATATGTGTTTTCTGATGGCCTTAGGCAACCCCCGTGAAAGGGGAAAGGGTCATTCGACCCCCAGAGTGTTTGTGACCCACAGGTTGAGAGCCACTGCTTTAGACTGTCAGAAGAATTTCTAAAAGGTAAGGCAACGGTAAATTCCTAAAAGGAAAGATAAGAGTAAAGGAACATCATAGGAGAATCTTAAAACAAATCCTTAGAAAGGCTCAGGAGGAACCTGTTCTTCAGTAGTCTATGCTAGATCATTGAAATGTTCCTGTAGAGGGAAAATCCATAATATAGATTCAGCAGAGTAATGAACAATACCCCCAGCTCCAAGGGATAGTTGCAATGAACTCTTTACGCATTTGGTTTCTGCCTCTCATCTTTACGTAGAGATGCAAATCTCTTGGCTCTAATTTTTGTTGAGTTTGCTAAGACTTCCTAACCTTTTGCACTATATTTCACTGGAATAATTGTGAAAGAAGAAGTCAGTCTGGGCCAGTTTTCTAACTCACATGAAATCAGGAAAAGACCAGTTAATGTGCTCTGTAAATTACATTACTGCAGATTTAGCTATTCCATTGTTTCCAAATTCTATAATTAAATGCTGTCAAAAGAATAAAAAGACAAGTGAGAGAAATATTTGAAAAAGATATATCTAATAAAGGTTGATTATCTGAAATATATTAAAAACAACTCTTAACAGTCAATAATAAAGTGACTATAGTCCACAATAAACTAGTATATACTTTAAAATAACTAAAAGAGTAGGTCTGGAATATTCCTAATAGGAAGAAACGATAAATCATTGAGGTAATGAATACTCCATTACCCTGATTTGATTAATACATTATATGCTTGTATCAAAACATCACATGTAACCTAAAATATATATACAACTATTATTTACCCATAATAATTAAAACCAAAATAAATTCTTAAAAGAAAAAAATTGATTAAAACTGGACAAAGATTTGAACAGACAGCTTGACAAAGAAGATCTACAGATAGCCAATAAGTATATAGAAAAATTCTCCATATATATCATTTGTTATTAGAGAAATGTAAATTAAAATAACAGTATGATGCCACTATACACCTATTAGAATGGACAAAATCCAGAACACAAAATGTTGGGGAGGATGTTGAGAAACAGGAACTCTCATCTATGGCCAATGGGAATCCAAAATGCTACAGCCACTTTGGAAGAGAGTTTGGCAGTTTCTTATAAAACTAAATAAACACATAACTGTATAATCTTATGCTCCTGGGTATATACCCAAAGGAGTTGAAAACTTATATTCACACAAAAACTACATGCAGATGTTTGTAACAGCTTTATTCACAATTGCCAAAACTTAGAAGCAACTGAACTGCCTTTCAAAAGGTGAATAAACAGTAGTACGTCCACACAACAGAATATTATTCAGCAGCACTAAACAGAAATGAGCTAACAAACCATGACAAGACTTACAGGAATCTTAAATACATATTACCAGGTGAAAAGAGCCAATCTGAGAAGCTTTCACATGGTATGATTTCAAATATATGCCATTCTGGAAAAGGTAAAACTATGGAGACAGTAGAAAGATGAGTGCCTGCCAGGGGCTGGGAGAAAAGGGGGATAAACAGGCAGAGCATAGAGAACGTTTAGGGCAATGAAACTGTTCTCTAGGATACTGTGATGGTGGACACGTGTCATTATACATTTGCTCAAAATGGACTCTAACATGAACTATGGACTTTGGGTGATGATGACGCATCAGGACAGGTTCATCAATTGTAGGAAATACACCACTCTGGTACAAAGTGCTGCTATTAGGGGAGGCTATGCCTGTGTGGTGGGTGGCATGGGCCATGGGGCTTGTGGGAACTCTGTATTTCCTGCTCGATTTTACTGTGAACCTAAAACTGTTTTACCAATGAAAGTCTGTTCGTTAAGAAAACAAAAACATGATGAGCAAAATATTATCTCTGCCAAGGAAGCCTCCCTTTTTAAAGTCTTCTGTGTGCTAAAGGATAATCATGCTTTAAACTGCAAAATAAGAAAGAGAGAGAACAGTTTTCCAGCAGGAAATGAAAAGTGGAGATTTTTGAGCTGGGAACTATAAACCACATTCTAATGGAGCCCATTGTCTTGGTTGTAAACTAACTTTTGGTTGTATAACCTTAGACACATAAAATAGCCTTGCCTAAGTATGCTGATAGAGCAAGGCTGAGGGAATTTGCATCCATCTTCAGACCAATGCTGCTCAAATGTGACACTCTGAAAGATCGCTTATCCTGCCCAATTTTGTGTACTTGCCCTGGTTTTCATGAGAAAACAATTCTCATCAAACTAATTCTCATTAAACTAACTGGTTGAAACGGAACCATAATGCACCATTGTAGTAGAACCACACTATTCAATGACTACAGTTTGTTGGGATGCTAAAATATAATTTTTGACCATCATATATAGAAATTGAAATGTAACAATTAAAAGTAGCAACTGTTTGCATTTTCCCTTAGAAGACCCACACCAGTAAGTAGCTTCCTTTTGTACAGATTTTAAGTTATCTAGACCTTCTTAGTATCAGAGTATGCTTTCAGTAAAAGCCTAATAAATACAATAGGAAAAAATTTTCTTTGCTTTGTTAAATATTTCCCTGAACGTAATGCTAATGACGTAAGACCTTGCCTCCGGATTTTACTACATGTAAAGATAACATAACAAATAAATAACATGTACTGAGTGCCTACAATGTAAATGTAAATGTTCTGCTTATATTTATGCACTTCTAAAAAATGGACTTCACTTTTTAGAGCAGTTTTGGTTCACAGAGAAATTGAATGCCTTTTTTTTTTTCGCTTCCACCAGCATCAAGCTAAAACAAAGCACGATCGCATCTCCCTGGGACAATTATGAGAGCCTCCGGACTGAGTTCCACTTCATTCTTTCCTCACCTTCCCTCAAATTGTACAAATGCTCATCCTCAGATTTCCAATGAATTCCAGGTCCTACCCCTAGATTACATGATCAGACCCCACCTACCTGTCCAATCTCATTTTCCACATTCCTGATTCAATCCAGGGTCTATAGAACTTTTTTCCCCCTCTCTCTCTTTTAAAGGTTTTTGCATTAACAGCTTTTACTGACTTACATGTGCTTATGTCCTCATAGAGAGGCCTTTTATCATTTGAGTCTGCCTTTTTTTTCCTATTCACACAACTTGAAGTATCTCCCAATCATGCTATTTTTCTTCATCCTTTTTTATCCCAGCTTCTATCACAAATGATGCCGTCCCCTCCCCTTTCACCCACTTACTGTCTCTCTCTCCCATTCTGCTAAGTGCGATGCCTTGTTCATCACTCCACACTCCATCACAGAACTCAATCTGGGAACAGTCACAGGCTTAGTAAAGTTTACTAAATGAAAAGGAAGAATGACTTTAATTCCTACAACTATTTTCTGAAACAATTGTTCTATTTTCTTCCCATTAATGGAGGCATAATGAGGTAAAGACTGTTAAAGGTCATAGAGTTATTAACGGGTTGCAAAGCCAGGACTCAACTCCAAATCTGTCTGACTTCACAGTGGATGCTTACACAGAGGAAGGATTCAAATGCTTTTGTCTGCAAATATAAAATATTACCACTTCCAGTTGAAACAGAAGAGAAACAGTCCACAGTATGAAAAGTCAAAATTAGGGTAACCATGCAGTCAATACTTCAGTGATTCACTGACATCATCAAGGATGTAGGTTTGTTTCAGAGTTTTGCTTTGCACATTGGCACATGGGCTCTCTGTCTATATGTCTACATGTCAGATATTAATCTGAGGTTATTCACTATGGACTAATGGGTACAAGCATGAAGAGGCAAAAGATTATTTAGAATGGAATTTAGAGAATGTTGATAAAAAAATCACTAATGCAACTAAACAGTATAATAAAGTATTTTTTTCTTTTTATACATTGTACAAGGGGTTTCAAGACATGGTTCTCATGATTAGCTATACATTGAATTACCTTGAGAGCTTTTACATTTTGCTACCTGGTCCGTACTTCAAACCAGTTAAATCCATGTTTCTTGGGGAGGAGTCAGGGCACCTGAGTTTTTTGTTTTGCCTTTAGTTCTGAGGATGATGCTATTGTACAGTAAGATTGAGAAGTGCTAGGACATCATTCATATAAGCACTCAGCCCTGACGTAAGTATTTCCATTTCCTGATTATTCATTAATTTCTCAATTATATATTCCCATTTATCTCTTACTTTCTCTTCTATGGTGTTGCTATAATAATAGTTATTGTTATATGTGCTACCTAAATGAAGAAAGTAATATTGATTGGTTCCCATATATTATCTTAAAGCATTCTTTTTTTTTTTTTTTATTGTTGGCGATTCATTGATGGTACAATAAGCCAGGTTACACTGATTGCATTTGTTATATAAAGTCCCTCTTACAATCGTGTCTTGCCCCCCAAAGGTGTGGCACACACCAAGGCCCCACCCCCTCCCTCCTTCCCTCTCTCTGCTCTTCCTTTTCCCACCCCTCCCTCCTTCTTTCTCTCTCTGCTCTCCCCTTCCCCCAGCCCCACCATGACCTTAATTGCCATTAATAGTCCTCATATCAAAATTGAGTACATTGGATTCATGCTTCTCCATTCTTGTGATGCTTTACTAAGAATGATGTCTTCCACTTCCACCCAGGTTAATACGAAGGCTGTAAAGTCTCCATTTTTTTTTTAGTGGCTGAATAGCATACCACGATATACATATACCACAGCTTGTTAATCCATTCCTGGGTTAGTGGGCATTTAGGCTGTTTCCACATTTTGGAGATTGTAAATTGAGCTGCAATAAATAGTCTAGTACAAGTGTCCTTATAATAAAAGGATTTTTTCCCTTCTGGGTAGATGCCCAGTAATGGGATTGCAGGATCAAATGGGAGGTCTAGCTTGAGTTCTTTGAGGTTTCTCCATACTTTCTTCCAGAAAGGTAGTACTAGTTTTCCGTCCCACCAGCAGTGTAAAAGTGTTCCCTTCTCTCCACATCCACGCCAGCATCTGCAGTTTTGAGATTTTGTGATGTGGGCCATTCTCACTGGGTTAGATGGTATCTCAGGGTGGTTTTGATTTGCATTTCTCTAAAAGATAGAGATGATGAACATTTTTTCCTATGTTTGTTAGCCATTCGTCTGTCTGTCTTTAGAGAAGGTTCTATTCATGTCTCTTGCCCATTGACATATGGGATTGTTGGCTTTTGTCATGTGGATTCATTTGAGTTCTCTATAGATCCTCGTTATCAAGCTTTTGTCTGATTCAAAACATGCAAATATCCTTTCCCATTGTGTAGGTGGTCTCTTTGCTTTGGTTATTGTCTCCTTAGCTGTACAGAAGCTTTTAGATGAAGGAAGCATTTCAAAAGCATGGAGCACTTTAAGTGATGGATCTTATATTAGCAAGATGAAATGTCTGATGCACTTCTCAATGAAATAGCATAAAGATACAATCACTACACTCTTTTTCAAGATGCCCAAACAATGTGGGTGGAGAACTGTATTTTTCAACATCAGTTGTAACATCTTCTATCTAACTTGCTCTTTTGTGACATGACCTCTCCTTTCTCCCACTAAAAAGTGGAGGCTAATTCTCTCTCCCTTTGAATCTAGGGGGCCTGGGTGACTCACTTGTAACAAATAAAATGTACTGAGGCTAAGTCAGAGAAGGCAATGCAACTTCCTTCTGGTTCTCTTGGAATGTTCCCTTTCCGAATACTTCCTGTCAGGATGACTCTCTCAGAAGCCCAGATACCACGCATGTGAAAAGCCTGAGTTTCCATGAAAAAACCATGCAGACAGTGTCAGCTAAATTCAGCCTTCTAATCCTCCCATTCCAGATTCCAAACATAGACCCCCAAAGAAAGAAGCCTCCAGAGAATTCTAAGACCCTGCCATGCCAGGGACTCCCAGCACTTTAATTCTTCCTGGTTACGATCTCAGAAACCACGGCACAGAAGCAAACTCTTGCTACTGTGCCTTGTCCAAATTCCCGATCCACAGGATTCATGACATAAGAAAACAGTCAAACTCTCAAACCACCAAACTGTGGGTGGCTTGTTATACAGGGACAACCTGAACAACCTCCTGGGAATCCTAGCAGAAAAAGAACTGGAGAACCACTCGCCTTTTTGTCTTTTACTCTTTTGTTGTTTCTATTTTCCAACTTCACAAAATCGTTTTCTAACATTTATTTCTAAAACTTTTAGCAGTCTGACTCATACACACACACACACACACACACACACACGCGCACACACACACACTCAATATGTCCTCATACAAAACTTACCAAATTTCCCATCTCTTTTATTTCTAACCATTGTCGGATTTATTTAAACATTTAACAAACATTATTTGAGGAAGGTGCTAATATTACAAAAAAATTGGCAAAGTCCTTTCCTTAAATGATGCTGGAATGGACCATCAGTATCGGGAAAATCTTCATGTCTAGGTAAGCCATATCTCTAGGAAAGCTTAACAACTCCAAATGGGACATTCTTTGGGTTAGAATCTTCTTAATTGCTCTTCTTCATAAAGTAGAGGATGCTAACATTTATAGCTCAAAATAAACCTTTCTCCTGAGCTTCCTGGAACTTGGGCTCAAAAATTGTCCTCAGAACTGTTCCCTTTCTTGTTATCTTTCTCCTGAAAGTGGAGAAAGCGTGAAAGGGGCAAAATTAGAGGAAGCAAAACATAAGTTTTATAAAAGATTGAATGTTAGTAGAAAGGCAAAAGAAAAAAAAAAAAAAAAGAAAAGAAAACCTACAAAAACAATTTAAGATTTTTTTGGAAAATGTCACCATGCTATCAATCTTTGATAGAGATAATTTGATCCTCCCACAAAAGTACTAATGAAGATAAGGAAACACACAGTCTCACAGCACTGTGGAAACCAGGACTGCTATCCCATTGCCAAAACTGGCAGGAAATTACATTTAGCTGCATACGGATCTGGATTTAAGGAAAAATTCCAAATACATTTTGACTTGCAATGTATTCCCCCGGACTGAGTGTCCTCCACGTTTGGCCTCTACCTCACAGACTAGGCTCTTTAACTATCAGAAAATGGGCAGCCTTCTTTCCTGTGCCAGGGTAAGGCTTTCTAGGTAACCACAGAACTGCCCTCCCTGCCTCCTTCTCTCTCCACGTACGACAGCACAGCAAGGCTCAGCACACTGCAGGGCAAGGTACTCATGACTGTCATAATTGGAAAAGGTTTTTTTGTTTGTAAATTGAATGAGTCTACTTAAAAAATGAGATATTATGATAGAGCCCCACTTAAAATACGTGTGCTTGTGATTATGCCAAGCTTAACAATAAAAATTTTTCATTGCAGTATGTTTATTAATGAAATTAATTGACTCAGAAGGGGATAAAAATATGTCTTAATGATTGATCTCTCCGTGCCAAACTGTACAGTTTGCCAAGAATGAAAATGCTACATGGTCGTGTGGGTACTTTCCATCCTGGCTGTGACAAGGGCCAGTCTCTCCTCCTGGACCTGGCTCTGACACTCTGAAAGAATGAGCTTGGACAGGACTCATGAAGCCTATCAGGGAAGTTCTCAGCCTCTGTCACACGTGTTCTAAAAATCGCTATTATTTTAAAAAGCTCCTTTCAAAGGCTTCCTTATACTTCTAATGATGCTTTGGAAGTAACTTGCAATATATTGTATTTTTGCTATATTATACTTTGACTCCATAAGTGTATTGTTCCTGAGCATGACAAATTAAACTTGTTAATAGACAAGGAAAAACACCTTGAAAAGGTACACAAAGAGAAATCCAGGATATGTTAATTTTATATATAGTTCTTGAAATCTCATGAATAAGGCCCCCCTGCATATTATTTGCATACACAGCTATAAACACACCTGTCCACCTGATGTAGCACATAACTCCACCTCTTACTTAGATTCGCTTATCTGAGGTATAGTCAGGTTTTTCCAAGGACAGGAGAAAAACGGAGAAAAACAAGATAGCCACGAGATAAAGCTCTTACAATATCCTTTTAGATACCACGTCTGAACCAACAAGCCAGTTTACCCAAGCAACAAATTTGCAAACTATATTGCAAGAATGTAGTCTAGCCCAGTGCTCCCCAAAGTAAATTCTATAGAACTTGAGTCCCTAACAAAAAGCATCCCAAAGTCAAATAAATTTGGAGAATATTGCACCCTATATGTTCCTTCTAGAGATTCATAATGTGGTTGAGTTTTTTCAAGGTTCTGAGAAGGCCAGCAATGAAAAGGCCAACTTCAACTTTGTTTTATCCAGTCTTTCCAACACGCATTAGAGCAAACAACAATTCCCGTCTGTATTTTTGTGTTTCTTTTCTTTTGAGAGGGATACAAAATGACAGTTTAATTACTTATTATATCTCTCTAGTGGGAAAGACTGGTCTCATTTAAAATAACAGGTACAAAGTATAGCTATTAACAGGCCCAACTTCCTGCAAAGGACTTCTCAGGAGCAGGTGGGAACACGGAGGAAGAGGCAGCAGTTAGGATTTTTTAAGATCCTTCTCATCTCTGTTTTCATAACACCTTCATACATCTTCCCTGTCCCCTTTCCCCCAGGCAAGTTAATGGATTAACCTAAGAACACAGAGTATCAGAGGCCAAAACTCTGCACCTGAGAATACATTGTAGCTTCATATGTACAGAGGAATAAATCATTTCACAGTCTTTCCAAAGAAGCCTGCAAAGAAAAATCACAGACAGGGGGATTTGTCCTTTAGATGGTTATTACGTTATTACCCATAGCAGGTGGCGGAAATGCCAACAGTAAAAACTGAACATTGGCAACTAAAGCTTCAGCCCCAATACGATGATGCTCACAGGGGCCCTGTCTGCTCTCCTGGCTGCTGAGACAATATTCACATCCAAACAGTGCAGACAAATGACTGTGCTTGTTCCTTTTGCCACAGATTCCTGAACATGCATCGAAGTCACTCTGTAAGCCAAGATTGGAGGAAGAAAAAAACAGAATGAAGGAAAAAGGAAAATACTAGAAACAATAACCACCACAACAAAACACAGCCAAAATATATGTCTGGACAAATCCAGCCTTGAGTGTTTTAATTCTTTCATGTTCACAGCAATACACGTACCAGGAAACCTATGCTGTTAGTGTCACAATGGGATGTGACAAGGTACACTTAGGAAAACTAAAGGTAGCAGGTTAAAAGGACTGAGTTCAAATCCAAACACCACCACTGAGGAATTGTGTGACCTTGGACAAAGTACTCAGTCTTTGGAATGTCCTGTTTCCTTATTGAACATGGAATAATACTACTTATTTCCCTATGTTGTTGTACTTAAACTACATAAGGTGAACAAACATTTAGCGTTTAGCACATAGTTTAGCCTTCAGTGTTTGGCACATAGCAGGCATGTAACCAATGGTAAATGCAATTATTTTTATCATCATCTTAGCATTGACATGAGTTAGTGTTTTTTTCCCTAACTTCAGACAAGTATTTATATCACTCCCCAATAAAAATAATCTAATACTGAGAACTTGTGAGGTGCCAGTCATTCTTCTAAGCTTATTTTAAGTATTTATTTATAATCCAAAATGACAATATGAGAAAGGCACTCTTAAAAGCCCCATTTATTTTTCAAGATAAGAAAACTGTGGCACAAAGAGTTTATTAAGTAGCTTGCCCAAGATCAGTAATAGTGAGTAGTGAGGTCAGGATACAAATCTAAACTGTTTGGTTCTGAAATCTAGACCCTTGACCTCTACGTAAGGAGAAATTAACACAATTGTCCAAAATAAGGACAACATAGTCATTGTTTTGAGGAAGAATGTAGACCATGTTTCTTATTTATTTCCCTACAGGAGTATTAGGAACTGGTAAGGAGGAAATTAGATCATGTGGCAAAAATAACCAACTGATGAAATTTAAAACAAAAAAGAAAAAATAATTGTTTAAAGAGCCCCATGTTTCTCCAAGTTAAATAAGGTTTGCCGACCTGCTAACATCATGATCCCACCAAATAAATACTACCGAGAACTTGTATAGCATCAGACCAGCTCCATCGTTTTACACCTTTATCCTGGCTGAGTAATTCAAAACAAATGGATTGTAAAGTAACAAATGAAGCAACTTTGACCCAATCATCTTTTCTGGGTAAATACCAAATACTCAGAAGTCAGGAATATCCATTATAACCTCGGAGCTCTATGTAAATCTTGATGGAATTTTTGAAGACACAGGCTTCCTACAGAACCAGGGAAGTTGGCAGACATTTTTTTTTTTTTCTGATGACACTAACCACATCTCATAAGTTTAAGCCAATTAAGATCCTACTGAAATAATTCTGCTGAGCACTTTTTTCTGTACACAGTAGATATAACTACTTTTCATTTTACTTTCATTTTTTTACTTTCAAAAGCCTTATACAATTAGTATACAATATACTTTCCGAAGCTTTATAATGCGGAAAATAGAAGTATGGAGTTTAAATGACATTTTTTAAAAATTTTATGTATTTTCTTTATATATACATGTGTTTTTATTTATTTATTTATTTTATTATTAAATCATAGCTGTGTACATTAATGCAATCATGGGGTACCATCACATGAAAGCTATAACCCAGTTATAACCTAAAAATAGAGGAAATGGGGAGAGGGAGGGGAGGGAGGAGGGTGGGGGAGGATGGGCGGAGGGAGGGTGATTGGTGGGATTACACCCGCGATGCATCTTACAAGGGTACATGTGAAACTTAGTAAATGTAGAATATAAATGTCTTAACACAATAGCTAAGAGAATGCCAGGAAGGCTATGTTAACCAGTGTGATGAAAATGTGTCAAATGGTCTATATAACCACTTTTAGAGCTAGTTTCACAGATTCTCCTTGATGCTTAAAGGAGTTACCCAGAATACATAACAGATGTGGACTGGGTTTGTTGACAATGCAGACTTTGGTTAACTTGTTCACTTATTTGAGATTTCTTTTTGGAATGCTTGTGATAATATGATGTTGTTCCTTATGCCAAGGAACACCACAAGGATTCCTTACCTGTCCTAGTGAAACATTCTCCTAGTCATGATATATATGGCAAATCTTTGGCTACTTGCTCTCAAAATAGTACCGTTCAGAACACCTATCTTTGGGCAAAATAATCTTAAGAGAAGTTGACATTAGCTTCTTTAATATCTCTGCGATAGCTTTACCCGTGGAAGACAAGGACTAAGGATGTTTATTGAGAGGGCTCCCCAAAGGGCACAGCCCTTAAGGAAACAAAGAGAAAAGCTCTGCCAAACTCATCCAGAACGTGCCACTACTGTTAAATAGAAATGAGTGGGGTAAATTCAAGGGAAAATTCACTTGTATTTGTGACCCAAGGACCAATTCTGCTGATGCTCTAACAACTGGTTCTCCCCTGCTTGTCTTCATTATAAGGTTTAGTATCATTGATAGGGTCAAAAAGGATTCTCTGCTCGATACGTACATTTTGTTCCCTAACGGTGTTGTACAGTGTTGTAACAGCTGTGCATAAATGGGGAGTGATGAACTTTCAGAAAGTCTATTATAACCTCAGGCTCCACGTGAAATCTTCATAGAACTTTTTGAAGACTCAGGCTTCCTATAGAACCAGGGAGATTGGCAGACATTTTTTTTTTTTTTTTTTTTTTTCTGATGACACTAACAACCTTGCATAAGTTTAAGACAGTTAAACCAACATTTACTCATTCATGATTTCATCTATGACTCAGTCACAGATTCATCATATATAGATGTCTTCCTGGTTTCGAGAGCTATTTTAAGCCTCAAAACTAAAATAATCAGTGTAGGAAAGATCTCTTGACTCCTACAAGCTTATTTGTCACGGAGAGAGGGGCAATAAAATAACAAACAAAGAGGATAGTGGAAAGTGCTACGAAAACAATAAGACAGAATCCTGGGATAGATGTGGGGAAACTGCTAAATGAGGCAGAAGGGAAAGCTTCTCTCCAAAGGTAACATTGGAACTGAGACCTCAATGATCGAAATGACGACAGGGAATGAGAGTCTTCCAAATACTGGGAATGTGGCTTCTGGCTCAGACAATGTATAAGAATTTATACCATTTGACTTCTGGAGAAGTTTCCCTAGTGATACGCGGCAGCACAGGACAGAAACTGAAATGGTCCCTTGGTTCCCTCCTATAAGGAAACAAGCGATTGGGCACCATGGTTTTTGAGAAAGACTGCTAGACAATACCTTAAAAAGAACTCAGAGATTGCTAATTAGCAATTCTTTACTCTTTTATAAAAATCTTTCTACCTTGTTGCTGGAAATACAATTTGGTATAACATTTCTGGAAGGAAACTTGGCAAAATGTGGCCGAAAAAAAATGATAAACTTTTACACTGGCAATTCTACTTTTGGAAATTTATTTGAAGACTAGACTGTAGTACCCCCCTAAGTTGACCTAATTTTCATAGACTGGACATGAGCCACACGGACATACAAATCAATACAGTAAGCATTGTCCCTTACGCTGCCCACCTGCTTATGTTGACCAGATGTTACTCTCCCTGGGGTTGTCAGCTTAAAGAAGCTCTACTGTAATTACAAATGCCTAAATCCTTTCACTTGCCGAAACACTGTATATAATAAAAAAATTTGAAAATAACTTTGGCCTAATAAAATCGTATTCAGAGTAAATTGTGCTATTTAATACAAAAGAATTAAGGGTAAAAACAAATAAAATAATGACCACATACAAAAAGTTCTTTGATTATCAGTTCTTTTGTGAATATTATTGTTACTCAGCCATAGAAAGTAAAATTTTAAGTGAATATTAGTTAAAAAAGATGTTAGGGGCATTGAGATGAAAACTTTTTTTTTCTTTTCAGCTAAAAGAAATTCTTAGTAAAGATTTTAATATTCTTAGTGTGAAATATTGAGTTGAGCCCTTTGGGCCAAAAATATTATAAAAATAGTGGGTTACTGATGTCCTTGGCTCAGCTTTAGAAAAATGGAACAAAGGAACATAGAGTTGAATAGATCAACTCTCATTCTTTAATTCTACTCACATGCCCATTTCCATAAATCCAGGAACTACCCTAGATGGGATTAGGTAACCTCACCCAATTTATCATTATTGGACACAGCGCCCTTCCGCTGAAGAGTTATCTTTGCTGCTGAAACTATTTCAATTCTCTTTTGAGTCATGGGTTCCAATTCTTGCAGAGCTATACAGTCTAATTAATTCAAATAATATCCTTTGGAATGGTCTCAAAATGAAGCCTCCCTTTCTGCAAAAATGATAATCTATTTCCCCCAAGTAGAGGGTCCCCCCTTCACTGCTGGAGATTCTGTTTCCCCTTTTTGCTCATCAGTCTTTCCATTAATTTCCATCACCTTATTGTCCTTTTTTTATGCTCTTTGGGGAAAGTTCTCAATTTCCTCATCTGTAACAATGAAATATTAATGTTATCTACCTTATAAACTTAATGATGTTAAATTTGTTAATATATTAAAGCTCATAAAACAGTGTTCTATAAGTTTGCATTAAATAAAATTTAAAATACATATCTCATGAAGACTTTCACAACAGCTTTCACACCATACCTTCATGACCGAATTACCATCTAAGAGCGTTAGAGCGTTAGATAGAGGTCCCTTGTTTTTCTTCCTGTTTAAGATGTCCCTTCCCATTCTTGCCTCTTCACTTTAGACAGCAGTGTTGTGTGTGAGTGTGTGTGTGTAAAGAAAACAAGAGGATTCCCAAAACAACCAGCAAAACCTTCTCTCTGTGCGCATGCAGCAGTCCCCCAAGACCGTGGTGCATTCTCAGCAGGATCTTTAGTGGCAAGCTGGGGCAGGGAGAATGGGCCAAAGAAATTAAGAGAGAAAGCAGAGAGCGTGAGTCTGCATGGCTCTTTCCCTCGGCCCTTGATCCTCTTCAGAGTAGAATCATAGTCCCATTAATATTTACAACAACTTACGTTTGGGAGACGTCCCACTTGGATTCCCTCCTCACTGCTGGAGAATCTGTTCCCCCTCCTTTGCTCATCAATTTTGCTATCAATCTCCATCAATAAACTCTATTCACTCTATTCTGTCTCTTAGGAAAAAAACCTAAAAGGAAAAAAACCTAACATTCAATGAGTTCCTATTTATGTGTGCGGCCAGTATTTTAAGTGGTTTGCCCTTATTCTTTTGTATAAAACAGCACAATTTACTGTTGATAGTGTTGCCAGCTTCAACTCCACCCCTCACTGTCCCTGTTCTGAACTCTGCTGCAAAAACCCTATCCTGGCACCCATGATTAACGTGAAGTCCTCAGAAAAGGCAGCTTCCTTTTCTATTGAAGCATTTGCTATTCTCACTTCAGTGTCTTTTTTCCTACTCTACCCTAAATGTTTGTTTCTGTACGCTTCCGTTTTTCTCTACAACCTAAGCTAGCATTTCTCAAGGAGATGTCTGTGTGTAGCAACATCAGTGCCACTTGGGGAGGGCTGGGGGGACTCACATTCCTCAGCTCTGTTCCTGATCTAGTGCTCAGGAATTTGCATTCCTCTAACAACTCCAGAAGAAGTTAATTCACAGTGGGTACTAAGCACCATCGTCCAGAGTCCAGAGAAGAACACAAGATAAAGACTGAAAGAAAATTTCAGTCCATTGATGCCCATTGATGCAGGCTCACAGGGAGACAGGGGGTGTGGGAAGGGAGTAGAGGGAGGGGGATTGGTGGGATTACACCTGCGGTGCATCTTACAAGGGTATATGTGAAACTTAGTAAATGTGGAATGCAAATGTCTTAGCACAATAACTAAGAAAATGCCAGGAAGGCTATGTTAACCATTGTGATGAAAGTGTGTCCAACAGTCTATGAAACTAGTGTATGATGCCCCATGATCATATCAATGTACATAGCTATGATTTAATTAAAAAAATTAAAAAAAAAAGTCACAGGGGTTTCTGACCCTGCCTGAGAAGGAAGAAGGCCAGGAGGCAGCTGTGACAGGTGGTGTGCAGGGGAGACATCACCCAGGAAGTAGGAGACGTTGTGAACACACCAAAACCTTTAACTTGACCTGGGTTAAAAAAGAAGCTCAATGGCTTTTTTTTTTCTCCACTAAAAATGTAACTGAAGTTAGTAGTAATAATGAACACTGTGGCATGGATGTTAGTCTCCTGGCTATGGGCATTATAGTCTGTGCTTTCTAATTTGGGACTAAGTTTATTTATTACGGCTAATATTTATATGTGTACTTACTAAAATTAATTGAAAATCAAATGTTTTACAATGACGAAAAGAAAAAAAAAAAGTAGGGAAGTAAACCACTAAAATATTCCTTATTAGCTGAATGTAGTTACAGCCCCAAAAGTAGCTTAGGATATTAATGACAATAACTCATTAGGAAAGGTGTGGAAAGGGCAGAGTTGTCATAATAACAGCATTTCTGGAGCATGACTGCTCTCCAGGCTAGCCTTGAAATACATGCCCATTTCAACACATGTCATCCTCACCACCACTCTGTGCGATTAGTACTAATTATATCTCTAGTTCTTGTCAGGGAGAAAAGAAGGACACTTGTCACTGTCACACAGACAGTAAGCAGCAGGGGCAAACCTTGAACCTGGCCATGATTCTCCAGCGTGCTTCCTTACCTCCATGACTCAATGACCAGACTCCTCCAGATGAGCTTTCTCACTCAGGGAATGGAGATAGGATAGTACTTGGCTCCAGGACCATGGGGAGAATTCATACATGCAAATCCCTTGAAAGAGTATGTGGCTTAGAAAGCACCATATATCTACTTCCTATCGTCTATCATCATCATTATTATTAATTAATAACAAATATAATTTGGTTCATTGTAACTCTAATCATTTAGATGATAGTAACTGCAATGATTATTTATTGATAATCACATCTCATTGGGCAATGGCATAACAAAAAACTTAGGCAGAATAACGAATGCCTTTTATGAGGGCCGAGTGGCTTGATTCTCCAGATGTGTTCTTCCAGACTACCAGTTAGAAGCATCTGGGATGCTTGTCAGAAATAAAGATTCCAAGAGCCCTGCTAAAGACCTAGAACAATCAGACTGCCAAATGTGTACTTCAAAAAGGCCTTAAGCGAGTCTTCTAAACACTTGTTTGAGATTCCTTGATTCAGAGGCAAAATTAAATACAAAAATTAGATACACAGGGAAATAGAAGAGAAATCAGACATCAGAAATCTACACATTGCTCCTCATTTATAACTTAAATATCTTAAAAGCATCTATAGATAATCCTTTCGGGAGATGGTATTTCTGGATTTCTGTCACAGGACTAAATGATTTCTGACTCAATAAAATTTGCACTTATCATGTCATTAAATATAATTTCCGTACCATTTTGTTCTATTAGGATTGGATTAATCTAAGCAATAAAAATACAATAACAATGGTGATGAATGATGGTGGATAAAGACGGAAGATGATGATAGTAATTATGAGATGCTTGATGCTTTACATAAAAATGATATAGTCCTATTTGGTGCTCAACTATGGTGACAAGAGGGACTAACTTTTTAAACAGGAGTAAGGAGTAAGTCCCTTTAAATCACTCCACTTCTGATGTCCTTTTTGCATATCCCTTTCTACTTATGATGTTATCTTTATGGTAATGCTCTTAAGCCCAAAAACTACAGCTTTAAGGTATATGTTAAAAAACATCAACATTAATATGCAATGGAAAGTAAAAACTGTCTGAAATGTAGATGAAATAAAACATCATAAAAGAAGAGTCACTGTAAAATTAGGTTTCCAGCCAACAAGATATTCAATTCTCAAGGATAAAGAAAGGCTAAGGGAACATTATTATTAATAACATGAAAATTATAGATTCTAATTCCTTGGACAGTATCCACCTGGCTATTACCATTTACCCAAATCAACAACAGTCAAGCGTCAAGGAAGAAACATCTTCTAACCTTTGAAGCATGAAAGGAATCATTGCTGACATGATCTGTGATGCCTAAATATTTAGTAAACACAAAGGGAAATCTCAGTCGGTAATACTGTTCAGAGAGAAGAATCTGATACCACCTGCCAAAGGATTGCCAGGAGGAGACAGCCAACAAAATAAAATAGGACGCCGTGTGGATCTTACACCAAGTCTCAGCTGTGTCATGCTTTGAGGGCTGTCCAAAAAGCAGTGCTTTCTAAGTAGACAGCTAGAAAGGAGCCTGGATGCATGCCCTTCGTTTCCTTCCCCGTGTATAAATATCTCTACCTGTGCCAGGAAAAGAAAATGGGAGGGCAAGATTCTGGGTGCTTTTCTTTAATATCTACCCGACGGCTGCCTCGTTTTCAACGGCAACCTCTGCAGGTAGCCCCGTGAGAAACATGGTGCAAATCTGTAATGGATGGTGACTTAAAATATGAAAATGGGCATATGCAGACATTTGTTCTCACAAGGAAAGCGTGAACAGCTAAATACTAAACACAATCTATTCTCTGACGCCAGCATTTTGATGCTGGCTTCTTTGGGCAGTCAAATGTTTCTTTCTATAACCAACTTCTAGCTGGATGCGGCTACCCCCATTGATAAAACTGACATGTTTTTAATTCATTTCTCTTTGTGACCCTTAGAATTTCTCATAAAATCCTTTATTTTCTTTGGTAACTATTGGCATATAGAGCAATTATTAAGAAAGAGAGGAAGAAAGAAAGGGGGGAGAGCCAGGTAGAGATAAAGAAAGACAAAATCACACAGATTGGGAAAGGATAAATGGGGGGCCCCATACCAGAGCAAGCCAAAGAAGTTTCACAATTAATTATAAATATAATTAAAATAACCATCTCTCCTTTTCAAGAAATGTCAGCACCTGATGGGGGTTTCTTGTAATGGAAACCTTTTATTGTGTTCGCTATATCTTTTTATCCACAGGTGTGTGTGCCCAGGCAGTGAGTCTTACTCAGGAGTGGGGGTGGGACTGAGCATGGGCCACACACAGGGACAGGACAGATGGAGCTGGTCGGCACTGACTCCCATGCCCTGTTTGATTGTATATATCACTTCCCAACTCTGCCTTCTATGATGCCATGGTGGCAAACTGAAATTAGCCTTGATGGGAATATTCACACCACAAAAATAAGTGCTACAAACCAGAGATTTCTTTTTTTTTTTTCTCAGAAAGTCCATTATTCAGTAAACATTTACCAGCATTCTACTGGCCACATCAGTCCCTCTCTTCCTCCTTCCTTCCTTCCTTTCTCCCTCCCTCCCTCCTTCCCTCACTTCTTTCCTACTTTTCTTTCTTTCTTATTTATTTATTTATTTATATTGAGATAGAGTCTCCCTCTGTCACTGTGCTAGGATGCAGTGGCATCGTCTTAGCTCACTACAACCTCCAACTCCTGGGCTTAAGTGATCCTTTTGCTTCAGCCTTCTGAGTAGCTGGGACTATAGGTGTGCACCACCATACCCAGCTAATTTTAATTTTTTCATTTTATCCTTTTTTTTTTTTTTTTTTTTTTTGTTAGAGAGAGAGGGCTCTCTACCTTGGCTGGTCTTAAACTCCTGACTTTAAGTAATCCTTCTTGTTAGGCCCCAGCCTCCCACAACGCTAGGTTACAGATGTTGCTGCAGCCTTCACATTCCCTCGCTTAACTAATCCTTCCGCCTCAGTCTCACTGAGTAGCTGAGATGGCAGGCATGCACCATCACGCCTGACTATTTTTTAAATTATTTCTTTATTTTCTTAAGCACATAAGTCCTTCTTGACATGTATCTAACATCATTATTGAGCACTTACTATCTGCTAAGAATTTTAAATGTGTGGCATATTTAATACTTAAGAAGAAACATGACATTCAGTTGTCTCTGCTGGACAGGAGAGTAAAGCACAGATATTAAGCTAGTTGTTCAACATTGAAAAGCTTTAGGACATATTTTGAATCCTAAATCCATCTTCAGATCACTATTCATGCTTTCTTCTAAGGCTAATGGTCTATTAGATCCTGGGAAAAAATGCTGTCATAGGAAATCTTGATCCAAATATTTCAATTGACAATTGATGTTGTAACTAGGATGGAAAAATAGAGGATGGATGTTTGAGACAAGGTAGGCAGGAAGGTGTAGGTGCGCTGCAGGGATTTATACTCCATATTCTCCTGCCTTGCTTATCTATATTGCTCAGAAAGAAGACACAGAGGCAAAGGCAAGTCTATCAAATCCATTGATGTCACAAAACTTGTAGGGATATATTATTATCTTGCTTGTCTATTGTAGATGTTTATGTAAATCATGAAGTATCATTTTAGGAATTGGCAAGTTTTGCAAAGCTAAGTAAATTTTTTAAATGTCGTGTATAGCAGTGAAGGGGAGACTATTAATCCTGAAGAAAAAATAGTTTTAGAGGTGTTGAAGGCTGCCTGTAGATCCCGAATCTACTCTGAAGAAGAGATTCTTAGTCTTCCTCCAGGCAATGAACTGGATCAACAAAGGGGAGACATGGGAAAGATGATTCCATTTCAATGGGGGAAAGAATTTTCTAGAAAGGATAATGCACTTCTCATCCCTCAAATTACTCAAGGAGACCCAGAAAGGCCTCTCTCACGAAGTAATAGTTAAGAATACAGTTTTGAATTGCTTCCAAACAGCAATTCTCAGCAGTTTCTTCATCTGTAAAGTGAGATAATAATATCTACTTCAATGAGTTGTTATAAATATCAAAACAAACAATATCTATATTGTCTACACTGATATAGAAAGTACTAGGACAGTGTCTAGCAAAAAGTCAGAGCTATATAAACACTCTTATGCTGGCACGAGAATTCCTGTTTGGGGTTAATCAGAAGATTTCTAAACTTTAATCATTTGTAATTTTGTGTTTAACTTTCTCTAGGAATACAGGGCTGAAGTCCCGATCGGCCTCCAACAAATACTTGTTGGTAAATAGATAGCCACAGGTTTGCAATAATTTTTACTAAAACTGTCATAAAAATCCTAAAGCTATGATGTGAAGGTAACATTTATTAAAAGGCTAATTCCTCTAGTTACAAGGTTTTTAATATCTCTGAAAATTTCTGAATATATTAAAAGAAATATAACATCCTATTCCTAAGAAACAGCCCAATAGACTGGCTTTGACTTTAACAATCATTTAAAAATAATATTGCCGTTTCATATTTTAGTATATATTATTTGACCCTTGCTTTCTTAAATTCATGCAAACACATATTCAGTCAGCATAAGCCAGGCATTGATAATAAGAAATAAGAGTTACTTTTCTACCTCTCTGTCCATAAGTTTTTTATTTTTTGAAAGACTTACTATTAATTTTGATAAGTGCTCTGAGGACACAAAAGATGCACAGGGAGTTATTCCCAAAGGAGTCATCATCATTTCATCCTTGAATTTCCACCGAATAGGCAAACTTGACTCCGTTGCTGTTCACTGATACAAACCAGTGACTTCAATTTAATTTTTTTCCAAATCCTAGGAGCTGAATTTGACTCTGTGTAAGCCATTGTCCTAGGAAGCAATGCCCATAAAGAAAGCATAAACTTCTTAGTATTACTTAGCCTGAAGAATAAAAGACCAGAGAGGGAAAATCTTGTGTAATACCTATTTCAAAAATATGAAGGATTATGACTTGAGAGATAGTTGCCATATGTTCTCCCTGTCCCCTGAGGATAAACAAAGGAAAGTCAGAAAAAAAACACAGCTCAGATGAGAGCAATGGGGATTTGGGATAATGATTTTAAAAAGAACTCCTGGGTAACAAGTGCCATTGAACATCAGAGCAGGTTAGAAGGAGAAAGTGTGAAATCTCTTTCTCCAGGAGTGTTAGTTGTATGTATGTTGTTTTCCGATTTGCTTTGCCACCTGCTTTTCTATTTGTATTAATGAAGAAAGAGCAAGAAAAAGCGAACCCATTCCTTCCCAGAGATGTGCCTATATAGGAAAAAGTATGATCACTATCAAAGACATTTGGGTTTCCTTTCATTCCTCACCTGAGATGGTTCTCGTGTTCCTTCTCTCCGTCTCTAGATGACTCATGTGGTCTTACAGTGCAGCATCTCCCATCGGCTCTGAGATGCTATGTGGCATGGCCTTGACTTTTCAGGTCTCCTAACTGCTCCCTTCCCTCTTCACTGGTTCCTTATTTACCCATTATGCTCTCATCATGGACACGCCAAGCCCTCTAAACACACTTCTTCATGGAACGTATCACTCACTTTTATGGATTCAACTACCATTTTTTGGTAGCTAACTCACAAACCCACAACGGGAGGGCAGCACTTTCTCTCAAATGGGAGAGAGTTCCAACTCATTCAAGGCATCCTCACTCCTCTATTTCAGAGATATCAAAATGTCAAAGCTGGGGAGATGGGAGAGTGAAGAGAGGGAAGGAGGGAGGGATTGGGGGGGGTCATGGTGTATGACACACCTCTCGGGGGAAGGACACAATTATAAGGGGGACTTTACCTAACAAATGCAAGCAGTGTAACCTGGTTCTTTACACAGTCAATTAAGAAAAAAAATTCCCAACAATTAAGAAAAAAAAAGTCACCTAAAAAAAAAAAAAAAAAAAAACCTCATAGCTGTCACCTTTAAAACTTGAAAGTACCCATTTCATCTTCTTCCTTTAGCCTTTTAAATATTTTTCACTGATACGTCCATTCTCTTCATGTGCTGCCTTCAAATGTATGCCTTTTTATCTTTCTTTGGTAACTTCTCATTCCCTGTTTTGTTACATTGGTCACATTTTTCCCCCCTTCTGTGACTTCTCAATCTCTGTTTTGTTATATTGGTCACATTTTTCCTTCCCACATAGCAAAAACTGTTCTCTAATATGTAGTGAATAGGGCCCAAGTTTTATACTGTGGTATACCTTGGGCTTTTCATAAACTTTCACCAAATTACTTGTCTGCCATGTGAAAAATTCCTACTTGAGTCAAGTGCATCCTCTCACATGCCTAGAATAGCACACCTTCAGCCTCTTTGCTCAAACTTGGCCCTAGCCATGGTTTGTCTTTCTTTCGTTTGTTTGTTTGAGATAGAGTCTTACTATGTAGCCCTCGGGAGAGTGTGTGGCATCACAATTAATAGCAACCTCAAATTCTTGAGTATAAGTGAATCTCTTGCCTCAGCCTCCCAAGTAGTTGGGATCACAGGTGCCTGCCAAAACGCCCAGTTATTTCTTGGTTGTAATTGTCATTGTTGTTTGGGAGACCCAGGCTGGGTTTGAACCCACCAGCTCCAATGTATGTGGGTGGCACCCTAGCCACTGAGCTACAGGCACCAAGCCACCATGGTTTATCTTTGAAACTACTACAATGTTACTACAAATCCAGCTCACAGCCCACTTTCCTTTGACTTCTACAGTGAATGGAGGCTGCCTCCTTCAACCACATTCACATCTGTTAACAGTCAATTGGGGGAAGGACACAATTATAAGGGGGACTTTACCTAACAAATGCAAGCAGTGTAACCTGGTTCTTTACACAATTAAGAAAAAAAATTCCCAACAATTAAGAAAAAACAGTCAATGTCAACGCACATTACCTTGAACCCTGGGTTGCTTTTTCCTCATACAACTTTTTTAAACTTTCAATTGATTGCAAAAATTTGAAAGCATAACCTCTTTATATCTTCTCCCTTTAAATGTAAATGATGGTAAATATTCATTGATTTTTTTCATTGGTAATCTTGATTTTTCTCACCTCTAATTGTGTGTGGCTTCTTTTTTCTATGATATCTTCATAATCATACACAGAACCCAACACATTAAATATTGTTCTCATAAGACTGTTCAATCATTTCACTCTAGAGAATAATTAATTTCTGATATAAAAAT
The DNA here is from genome assembly GCA_963574355.1 of Loris lydekkerianus. Taxonomy (NCBI): domain Eukaryota; kingdom Metazoa; phylum Chordata; class Mammalia; order Primates; family Lorisidae; genus Loris; species Loris lydekkerianus. The sequence goes on from CAUYPK010120924.1 coordinate 59,235, forward strand.
TGAAAGGAGCAAGAGGAAAATGATAAGATAGAGATAAAAGAAAAGGAGGGAAGAACTAGAAGAGGAAGAGGAAGAAAGCCTGCTTCCTCTAAGCAGATAACTTCCTCTGAGTCTGATAACTCAGAAATTACTTATAACCCTTCTCATAGTTCAATTCCCGTGTGGGAGAAGCAGTGGAGAGGATGACAGCTCTCATCAGTTATTCTCTGGACATATTTCTCAGATCCAACATTTCCAAGTAGAACAGGTAGTAGCTTTACCTCTACAACGAAGCAAGTTCCTGTCCCATCCAATCAGCCTAGCTGCATGCAATGTCTGCCATTTAACTTCTAAGGATCAAATTATTCTTTAACTGCCTTAACTTTTTCTATCATTATATTTCTCCCCCTTTACCACTGATTAAAGAATAATGTGTGTAACATTCAGCTGTGGCCTTGTTGTCTATTGAAGCAAATTATACCATTCTCACTAAATCCATCAAATTGAAATACTAAAAAATGAATTCCTCCTGAAGGCATAAACAAACTAGTTTTTAATACATGGACTATCATAACAGATTGTCCTTGGTTGTTCACTATACTGTATGTTCTGACACTTGTTAGTGTATTTACAGTGCTTCTACTAAAAAAAGAAGTGATCAAGGGAAAACAGCCAAATTCAGAATGTTTTAAATCTACATTATATACTGTCAAAATAACTTTTAAATATATGCAAAACTGAATATTTGCAATTCAAAACAAGAGCACATAAGGGAGAAATAGAACATGCTTCCATTTCATATAAATCACATTACAAAGAAGTTATCTGAACTGTCCGGATTTTACCAGACTCTCAGAGAAGTGTATGGCAGAGTAAAAGAAGAGTACCCCTCTCCCAGAAATTGCCGTTACAGTGAAAAATAATAATCTTTAGAAAAAAAGAGATAAAGACACAGTATTAAAAGTTGAGCAAGGGATGAAATAATTCAGAGAATGACAGATGGTGTTCTGATTTTAGCATAATCATCATTTTGATATTCTAATAAGAACACGAGAATTAGATCACTGATACATTGGTAAGCACCTACTAAGTGAATGGTACTGTCTCTGGTTTGTGGGAAATACAAAATAAAAGGCATTTAGTGTTTGTATTGAAGGAGTAAGTCATCTACTGTGGGATAGAAAAGTAATTCAAAGAGAAATCAAGAGAAGTATGCAAGGCAGCATGGGATTAAATACAAACTATGGGTATTAATTGAAAGGGTAATAGAAATTCAGAGAAGCATGAGAGAGCTGTTTAATGGAGTAATCAATATAGATTCATACAGGAGTCATGGAATTTCAGATAGGGTCAGCAGCCCTCAGAAAGTGATATAAGCATTCCCTGTTTCATTGTGCTTTCCATTGTTGCACTTGGCAGAGACTGTTTTTCACAAATTGAATGTTTGTGACAACCCTTCATAGAGCAAATCTATCTGTGCCATTTTTTCAGCAGCATGTGCTCATTTCTTGTCCCTGTGTTCTATTTTGATAATTCTCACAAAATTTCAAACATTATTATTATATCTGTTATGGTGATCTGTAATCAGTGATCTTTGGTGTTAACAATTGTAATTGTTTGGGGCTGCCGAGAATCATGCCAACATCGGACAACAAACAATCCATAAATGTTATGTTTGTTCTGTCTGTTCCACCAGCCAACCATTGGGCTGTCTCTGTCCCTCTCCTCAGGCCTCCTTATTCCCTTGGACACAATCATATTGAAATTAGGCCAATCAATAACCTTGCAATGGCCTCTTACGTGTTCATGTGAAAGGAAGAGTTGCCTGTCACCTACTGTAAATTGAAAGCTAGAAATGATAAAGCTTAGTGGGAAAGGCATGCTAAAATCTGAGATGGGCTGAAATCTAGGCCTCTTCAGTCAAATAGTAAGCCAAATTGTGAGTACACAGAAAACATTCTTGAAAGAAATAGAAAGTGCCATGCCAGTGAACACAGGAATAATAAAGTGAAAACAGCCCTATTGCTGATATGAAGGAAATTTTACTGGTCAGGATAGAAGCTCAAACTAGCCAGGGCATTCACTTAGGGCAAAGCCCTAACACTCTTCAATTATATAAAGGCTGAGAGAGGTGAGGAAGCTACAGAAGAAAAGTTGGAAGGCTGAAGAGGCTTAAAAAAGGAAAGAAAACATCTACTTCATACATGACATAAAGATATAAAATAAAACAGCAAGTGCTGATGGAAAAGTTGCAGTAGGTTTCTTACAAGAGATCTAGCTAAGATCATGGATAAAGGCAGCTATACTAAGCAACACATTTTCAGTGTCACTGAAAAAGCTTTATATTAGAAAAAAAAAAAAAAAAGATGCCATTTGGGACTGCCCTAGCTAGAGAGGAAAAGTCAATGGCTAACTTTAAAGCTTCACAGGATATGATGACTCTCTTGTTAGAGGCTAAGATATGTTGATGCTAATGCTTATTTACCACCCCTACAGTGTTACGGCCCTTCAGAATTATGGTAAATCTCTATAAGTGGAAAAACAAAGCTAGGGTGACAGCTTATCTGTTTATAGCAAGGTTTCCTGAATATTTTAAGTACATTATGGAGTCTCGTTTCCCAGAAAAATTAAATTCCTTTCAAAATGATGCTACTTATTGATAATTCACTTGGTCACACAAGAGCATTAACTTTATCCTATTTTTTATTGATATGTCATAGTTGTGTATGTGGGGGGGCATGTGATATTTTGATACATGTATAGAATGTGTAATGATGAAATCAGGGTAGTTGGTAACTTGGAGGTGTCAATCTGACTTTGTTCTTCAATGGGTATGAGTCAAACCTGAGAATGAGAATTACCATATAGCCATGTGGTTCAGGAACCAGTAACAACCAATCTGCAAAATCAGAGAAGAATATGCTCAAGCTAACATCCTGGACACCAAAATAGAGTACGAGATGAATAGTAGAGCTGACCTACCCCTGCTCAGTAAAGCCTGTGTCACCTGAACCTCATCTGACCCCCTGACCCATAAGTGAGCACAGCTAAAATTAGTACAGTCATTCAGCCAATCTTAAGCTATGGAAGCTGATCCTTAACCAACCTAGTTATGAAAAAATAAAGGCTTATTGTCATCTGCTGTCATTGAAGATCAGATGGTAATATGTGGATGGTTTTAGATCTGGGTTTTCTGTTCTGTTCCGTTGGTCTATGTCCCTATTTGTGCACCAGTACCACTTCTTGGTTACTATAGACTTGTAATAGAGTCTGGTAGAGTAATGGCTCCAGAATTGTTTCTCTTGCTTACAGTTGCTGTGGCTATTCTGGCTCTTTTCTGGTTCTAAACAAAGCAGAGAATTATTTTTTCCAGATCTGTGAATAATGATGTTGGTATTTTGATGGGGACTGCATTGAATCCATAAATAACTGGGGGTAGCATAGACATTTTTACAGTGTTGATTCTGCTGATCCATGAGCATAATATGTTTTTCCAATTGTTTGTGTCATCGGCAATTTTCTTCTTCTGTGATTTATAGTTCATTTGTAGTGACCTTTCATCTCCTTGGTTAAATATATTCTTAGGTATTTTATTTTGTCTGTATCCATTGTGAAAGGTATTGAGCATTTGATTAGATTCTCAGCTTGACTGTTGTTGGTGTATAGGAAAGCTACTGATTTGTGCACATAGATTTTATAACCTGAGACTTTGCTGCATCTATTTATCAATTCCAGGAGTCTACTTGGAGAATCTTTGGTGTTTTCTAGATATAAAATCCCATCATCAGCAAAGAGAGATAATTTGACCTCCTCTTTCCTGATTTAGATTCCCTCAATTTCCTTCTTACCACTCTGGCTAAGACTTCCAGCACTGTGTTGAATAGAACTGATGGCTGTGGGCATCCTCATTTGCTAGCATGTTACCTATGGATTTGTCATATATGGCTTTTATAATTTTGAGATATGTTAATTTATGCCTATTATGTCAAAAAAATTATCATAAAAGTGTGCTATATTTTATTGATTACTTTTCTGCAGCTATGGAGACAATCACATGATCTTTGATTGTGCTTGTTTGTATGTGGTGAATAACATTTATGGAATTATGTATGCTAAACTATCTTTGCATCCATGGGATGAAGCTCACCTAGTTGTGGTGGATTACTTTTTTAATTTGCTGCTGAATTCACTTGGCTAAATTTGTATTGAGGATTTCTACATCTATATTCCTAAGGGATACTGGTCTGTAGTTTTATTTTGTTCTTGTTTGTTGTGTCTCCAGGCCTAAGTATTAAGGTGATACTGACTTCACAGAAGGTAATGAGGAGAATTCCTTCCTTCTTAATTTTATGAAATAATTTCTTCAGTATAGGTAATAATTATTCTTTGTAGGTGTGATAAAATTTGACTGTGAAGCCATCTGGTCTGGGGATTTATTTTTGTTGGAAGATTTTGTATTGCAGCCTTAATGTCATTGTTCATTAATAGTCTGTTCTTTGACAAAGAAGAAAACAATACTGGGAAAAAGAATTCCTGTTCAGTAAATGGTGCTGGGAAAATTGGACAGTCACATGTAGGAGATTAAAACGGGATCCTTATCGGTTATGATTCACAAAAATTAATTCAAGATGAATAACAAAGTTAAATCTAAAGCATGAAATCATGAGAATTTCAGAAGAAAATGTTGTAAAACATCTTCTAGATGTCTTCCTAGGCAAAGAATGTATGAAAAATACTCCAATGGCAATCACAGTAACAGCAAAACTAAATAAATGAGATCTGCTTAAGTTTAAAAACTTCTTCATGGCCAAGGAAACACTCAACAGAGCTAACAGACAACTTACAGAAGGAGAGAAAATATTTCCATGCTATATATCTGATAAAGGACTAATAACAAGAATCTACAAAGAACTCAAGAAAATCAGCAGGAATAAAATCAAATGACCCCCACTAAAAAGAGGGCAAAATACATGAACAGGAGCTTTTCAAAAGAAGATATACTATGACTATTAAATATACGAGAAAATGCTTAATGTCACTAATCATCAGGGAAATGCAAATTAAAACACAATGAGATATCACCTAAAAGGGAAATCGTGTTTATCAAAAAGTTCCAAAACAACAGATATTGGTGAGAATGTGTACAGGAAGAAATATTATACCCTGTTTGTGGGGCTGCAAACTAGAATAATCCCTATGGAAAATAGTACAGAGAGTCCTCAAAGAACTAACAGTAGACCATCTAATTGACCATTTTGACTATTGGGTATTTACCCAAAGGAAAGAAAGTCACTTTATCAAAAAGACACTTTCATTCAAATGTTTACTGAAGCATAATTCCCAACCACAAAGATGTGGAATCAACCCATTTCCCATCATTTTATGAGTAGATTAATAACATATGGTATATGTATACCATGGAGTACCCCTTAGCCATAAAAAAATGAACACTTTTGCAACAATCTGGATGGACATGGAGACTATTCTCTTAAGTAAAATACTGCAAGTAAGGAAAAACAAACACCACGTGCACTCATTATTAAACAGGAACTAACTTATCAGCTCTCAGGTGCACAGATGGAAATCAAGTGGGGGGGGTCGGTGAAATCATGCCTAATGGGTAAAATGCACACTAATGGGTAATAGTCCCCCTTATAACTTTGACTGAGGCAGTTCAAAAGCAAGCCATGTGATCAAAATATTTTCCCTCTTTAATATTCAGGTATTAAAAACTCATTTATTGTCCTATATTTCTGAGATATTTTGAATATTAGGAAACATCTTATATAACTAGCTAATTGAATTGAATTGAAAACATTCCTGACTTGATTAGAGTTTTACAATATACCTCCCTATCCTTTTATTTCTTTTTTTCATAAACTTGTTTAAAGAAGTAAGACCCAATAAGCAAACAATATGCTAATTAATTAATATACTAAACCATGCTGAAAAGGGAAAAATAAATTCCACATTAAGGCCAATGTTCTTTACAGTGGGAATTTGGTATGGTTTGATTGTATTCCCCAACACTCTCATGTTGTAAATTTAATTCCCAATGAAACACCATTAAGATGTAAGCTCTTTAAGAGGTGATTATGTCATGAGGCCTCTGTCCTCATATATGGATGAATGTCATTATCTCAGGAATGATTAGTTATAAAAGTGAAGTTGGCTGTCTCTCACACTCTCATCATGTGATGTCTTTCACCATGGTGTGACAGATCAAAAAGATCCACATCAGATGCCAATGCCATGTTCCTGGATTTCACATCCTGCAGAACTGTGAGCCAAATAAATTTCTGTTCAATATGAATTTCCAAGTCTAGAGAATTCTACGATAACAGCACAAAACAGAAAAAGAAAGAGTTGCTATGCAAAACACAGATATGATCCAGGATATCAAGTCATTCACTTCATTCTGTCTGCCTAAATATGCCAGTAGCTTCTTAAGAGAGTCTTCACTTCAGAGAGTGATACACCCAGGCAGTATTGTATTCCTCTTTCAAACTTTATTTTCTCTTACAACCCATCTCAAGTTAACTACTTTATTTCCCCCTTCTTTAAGATCATGTGCTCAATTAGGGATCTGCTAAAGGCATTTGTAAGAGGGCATGCTTAATTATGCCAGACTGTACCATCCATTTCTAGATTCACTTCTGTTTTTATGGATCCTTTCAGAGATGCAACTTCTTAACACAAAGGCATGAACCTCTAAGAGCAGAGTTGGAGACCCTGGGATGGGTGGGCAAGTATCTTCTCTATTCTTCTCAATTAAATAAGAGCAAAATGTTTAGTCCTGTAGTGTCCAGAGACGTAAACCTATCATACAATGGAGAGTTTTGTCAATTTTTGATAAAAGAATGTTTGTTTTTGCTTTTTTTCCTAGACATTTCTAAAGAATGAAACTGGAGAAAGAGCAGAAAGGAAAAGTGTGCCTCCGTGTGTGCTTGTAGGTTGGTGGGTGTAGAAACTTTGGAAGACTCAAGACTCTCTACTTCCTAGTGCTATTGCATAGATGCCTCCTGGTTTCTCACAGAGCTAAAATGCAGATCTCTGTAAGAAGTAAAGAACGGTGATAAGAATTTGTTCTGTTTTTTTGTTTTTTTTTTTTTTTTTTTGTCTTGCTTTTCCCAAAGGCCTCCTGACATGGAGAGATAGATGATGGTCGGCGGCAGGGATCAAGAAGTCCACCCCTTGATGTCTAGGCTCTAGGACTCACATTTGTCATTCCCAGTGCTTTCCTCTCCATGGGAACTTCTCGTCATGGGGTCTGGCTTGAGTGCACTGAGGAGAGGGAGCCAAGGGTATAAGCTAAGAGACATCATTCTTCACCACTCAGGCAGGAAAAGGAAGGATCATAAGGGGAGGGAAAAGGAGTCATCCATGACTGAGTCTTGATTAATTACCAGTCTTGACAGTGACAAGCAATGTGGAAAACAAAGGAGAGAAGTTAAAAAAAAAAAAAAAAAAAAGTTAGTTTAGAGCTTCTTCCTACATAGAAAATAACAACAACCATCTTAAATTAGAAAACTCAGTTAATCACGTCAGATGTCGTATAGGCAGAATCTGAGAATTTGGAAACAATAAATATACAAATAGAGCTCAAGACTTGTGTTTTCTGGAAGGCCCAGCACATCCAGGAGTTCTGAATTCTGAGAAGAGTATCCCTGAAAATCAAAAAGGGTTTATTCCCACACATTTCACTTGCATCTTGTGTACCTTCTTTTCTCAGTACCGGTGATATATAGCGATTGTAGCCAACACAGGGAAACACTAAGAATTGTAGGATCTGGTGTCTATCCTGTCTTATGAATGGAGTTCCATAGCCACTAGTTTCTTACGAGGGTATTCTCTAAATCAGGGTGTCCAATCTATAGCTGATAGATAGGCCACAGGCTGATTTGGGGAGGACTTTTCTTTTTTTTTTTTTTTTTTTTTTGCTTATCTGTGGTATCATATATTGGGAAAAATATGCATGGACCTTTTTTTACCCCCAAATCATCTTTCCTTAGTGTTTGTGTATTTAATGTGTGGCCAAGATAATTCTTAATCTTTCAGTATGTGATAGAGAAAAAAGGAAAAAGAATAAGGTTGGACACCCCTGTTTAAAGGCTATTTTTGCCTTTTCCTTACTTTTTCCCACAGTATCAGCAAACCTCAGAACTATCAAGACAAAAATACCCTGCAGCTACCTTCTGGTGCTCTAGGAATTTCTGGAAGTAGAATTGCTGGTAAAGTCAGAGAATCTTGTTCCTGGGACATCTCAGTGAAACACCAAATATGTTCCACTTGGAAGTTTCCAAAACAAATTGTGTCAGCTTCATAATTTAGCCGAAGGCTAGGAAGTTTCTAGTTCTTTCAGGGAACAGAAGGAGAGAAAAGATGGTTCTGGCACTCTTGCCTGTCAAAGTAGTTACATGTATGCCATTGTTTGAAATAATATGAGCAATCACTGGAAACAGAACAGTGTGAGAAGAATTCTGGGAAAACACAGTATCAAAGTCTGAGTCAGATGAAAATTCTTGTCTAAGGATCCTGGAAACCTCTTCTAAAACGTTTATGTTTCTCCAATAGAAATGCTGTTCATATGAGAATATTCTCTGAAAATTACAGCAATCACACTAGACTGTAAATTATGTCATTGCGATTTTAAATTTGTAAATAGTTATTCCTGTTAATACCTTTATAAGACTGTTTCATCTGGATTGAATTAAACATACCTCTATTCTGAAAATTGTAGTCCTAGGAGAAACTGACGTTTTTTAAAGGGCAGTGTTCCTCAGAGGTAAATTGTTCTACACTCAGTAGGAATTTTAAGATACTCTCATCCAAAACAAACAGTTTAGAAAACTCTTTATTCATTCAGGGCTCTCAATTCTCTAATGAATCTTCTCCATCTACCTTTGTTTGTTTTCTTTTCTGTACTAATCTCCTCAAGAAGTTTCCACAAAACTGTGGTTGGACTGAATAGTTTAAACAAATTTTTTTTTCCCTTATCCATTAGCTACTTTGGTCACTTGCAACCTCAATTTTATTTAAAAGGGGTTTTCCCAATGATGACAACATGTTCAGAGCTTCTAATGATTAATAAACATTGCTAAAGATTTGCAAAATTAAATCGGACTGCAATATAAACTTAACGTGCTTAGGACTACGATTTATACAGGGATTAATGCAATAACAATATAACCTACATCTAAATAAATTAGATTCCAAGACACTTGTGCTTGCTCATATTTTTCTCCTTCTTTCTTTTAGCCATATTCCTTGTTGTGTGACACTGATAATACACTACTAAAGGTTGAAATAAATCTCTGTAATCTATCTCTTTTCTATACAATTTAAAACCAAAGTCAGATCCAGACGGTAAAATCTCTCTCTCCTCCTTTTAGTGTTCTCTTTATGTTTCCTTAAACATCACTATGCTTAGAAGCTATAGCATATTTATACAATCACCATTCTCCTTAGAAGCTCAACATTATTCAAGTATGTGTTTTAAATTTTCTTCGAAACCCTTCTATGATAAGACCAAAAGGCAAGTTTATGATTTTAGCTAATTCTACCCAAGAATTATACACATGACTTTTTTATATATATTGCTCCTCTGGGTGTGTCAACTCATTTTTCCCTGTGACAAAGTTTGCAGGTAGTAAGAGCTTAAAAAGATTAGTCACAGACTCATATTGCTGAAAGGGACCCCCAAGGACGTTTACATGTCAATTTTGAAAACTATGAAGGCAAAGTGACCTTTTATCTTTCAGTGTTCATTATGCTGGATTAGAGGTGGAATGGCAGCCATTTTGCATAAAACTGCATATATGTACTAGAATAGATACCTAAACCATCCCCGAAATACTCTCTGCAGGATTGCCTGATTCATTTTATCACATCAAATGTTCTATGTCAAAGCTATGTATAGACAACACTTTCTTCTTGGTTCCTTTTTGAGACAATAATACTGAAGTCAATTATGTATCACATATTTACACTTTGTCAAGCACCAAACACCGGACTCTGCACAACTATCTTTAAGTAAATATTCATGTTATCATATTTTACAGAATGAGAATCACAGACTCAGAAAGACTCAGTAACCTGGGTAAATTGCGCAGTAGGGAATTGATGATACCAAAATTGCAATCCAGTTCTGTTTTATTCCAACATCCAGGTTTTACCCATTGTATCCACTGGGTAACACATGACCAGGATCCAATGAGCTCTGTCCATTCTTCTGGGTTCTTTGCTTCCGAAGCTGCCTGAGCACCTCTATTTGAAAATTTTGTGAGTCAACTTTTTGTCTGTTAAGTGGTAAAGGCATGTTTACCCATTGCCAATGGAATATTACTATGTAGTGTTATAACACAGAGAAAAATTCAAGAATCTCAAATTTTAACAAATTAGGCATCAAATCCACATCCTAATTACCCGTTGTATGTTTTTAGGCAAACTTGGCTTCTGTGAGTCTCACTAGGTTCTTCTAAGAGTGAGTTGCTAGAAAGTTTCCAAATCATACATCAGATAGATGCCTGGCAAAGAGAAAACTGTCAATAAAAATGTTTATTATTATTGTTACTAAAGAGAAAGTTCTTAAATTTTTCCCTTGTAGCTATAATGCTATGACATGTGAACACTTTCTATTTTCTCTCTGTCAGATGACAAATTATGCCAAGACCCCAGTGTAAGTGAGTGCACAGTGATGCAGGAAGTCAGAGCCTGGACACGGCTGCCCAGTTGTACTGGCTCACGATTCCTTTAAGACAGGGCAGGAGGATGTAGGCCACCGGACGGCGGCCACCCTGTAGAACTGCTATCAGTCCAAGAGTTGTGCAAATTGTCTTTACCTGGCATGAGTCTCTGATCCTCCCCTGCTGTGGCTGGTAGCTATGCCTTTGTATTTCAGTTTGCTCCCCCTATTTTGAGTTGGTGTCTGGCCTATATTCTTATATGAGTATCAGTTTCTGAAATATTATATGATGACTTTATCACATATGTCTAGTGGCACAGCAGTATCCTTAGAATTCTAGTCCTGCTGAAAGACCTTCACTCAAGACCAAAGGAGAGTGTTTCCTCCTGGGGGCTCCCTGTTGACCTCTGTTGGCTTCCAGTTGCCATTTCTAAGGCACAAGGTGACGCTGACTCACTGGAGACGATGGGAGCTCAGTGGGGCAGCCATCTATGTAAGTTTGATTAGTGCTGTATCATTTAGGGCTGTCAGCCTCTAGATTATGTGCAGTTTTCACAGGAGCAAATCCTGCGACCTTGGAGCATCCTCCTGCAGCACAGACCTGCATCACATCCACATGCATTCATTCTCAATAGCTCCTAAGTGATCTGGCAAAGGTCAAGACAAGAAGGAAGAGGCTTAGAAGAAACCAGGTTCAGTTTCCCTTGCCGCACTGTTTTCATAAATTTCATACTGATATGAGGGTGTGTATGATTGTGCACATTGCTTGTGTTTGTAAGATAAAGTCTGAGATGTAGTTGTGTCCTTCACCCAGGCAGTATGCCGTATCCCCCTGCATTACACCTGTTAGGTGAGAACTTACTGACACCCCTCCTCAGACCCCCTTCTTGAATTGGAGTTTTTCTTTCACACACATCTGTAGGTTCAGCCCTGTCCCTTTCACGTATCTCTACCAAGAGATTCAGAATATCCAGGAGACGCCAAGAATCACATGCTTTTTCATGGATTCTCTGGATTGGCAATTAGAATGTCTATAGTCTCTTTTATACTATAACCTTGGAGTATTGAGAGAAACAAAACATTGTCCGAGTTTGGATATTCCCCTTCAGTAATACTCCAGGGAAATTGATGATAGCCCAGTGCCGGCAATGACCCGACGAAAACAGCAACCACAAACTGTCGACCAGAGAATGAGCAGTGGCTATTTCTGCATGTTAAAACCTTAAAATCTTAACCATGAAGAAATGGGTTTTACAAGTGTTTATAAGTTACACTTAAATTCATATATTCCACAAGAGCTGTCCAATACTTACTCTATGCCATGAACCCTGGGAAGAGAATGGATAAAGAGGGGGAAGAAAGAGAAAGAGGAAGAAATCTGTCAGTTAAACGAGAATGAGCTGATATTTTACTGACTGCCAGGAAGAGAATGATGACAATAACGAAATCTTCCAATGAGGATCACGGGCCTGTTCAACTTAACCTGAAAATGTCTATGACAAGAATACGTTTTCCTTCCCCGTAGATGCAGCATCTGATTCACACAGGACTGCCAGTACCAGCTGGCACTGAAAATTATAAGGAAATATGAGCAAATGAGTAGATGAAACATCATTTTCCCTTTAGAAGATTTTTTGAGGAATGTCCAGTATAGACCAATTCCAAAATGCAATATGCTTCCTAATCCAAACATACACACGGATCAAATGTAAATTCCTGCCCCTGCCATAAACATTGTCTTCAGGGAAATCTTTCTCTAGGAAGAGAAAAATCACAGAGTAATACATTTGGATAGACACACAAATCTGTCTTCCCACTGATGAATCAATAAACATGCTTTTATTGTTACTATGAAATAGGTTATATATGTATATAGTTGTATGACTTTTTTAAATGCATGAAATAATGTGGGATTGCACTCACCACGGCTTGACTTAAGGTTTTCACTGTTCTGTGTCACTGCAGGAAATTATATTCACAGGACTATATTGCATATATCTTACTAGGAAGGGACTCAGGAAAAAATCTTTGCTACAAAAGCAAAAGCCAAGAGCAGCACCTATGGCTCAATGGAGTAGGGCGCTGGCCCCATATGTCGGAGGTTGGTGGGTTCAAACCCAGCCCCGGCCAAAATCTGCAAAAAAAAAAAGCAAAAGCCATATTCATGTCTAGATGACTTGAACTTTACTTTGGAAATTCTCCATTTTTCAGGGTATTGGGAGTTCTGTTTAGTTCCTTCCATCTGTATCTCCCCCCACACTTTATTGCTCTGACATGTTGCCTGAAAAGAGACCAACAGAACAAGACCTAAACACTTACCAAAGCCATTTGGAACATAATGACTAACATAATCGAGTTATTCAAAAGTGTAGTGGATTTAAGGGTGATTCCTGCCCCCAAACTCTTGGGAGTTGGAAGTTATTTTACTCAATTGTTGTGATGGCTTTGTTTTGGAACAGAAGCTGCCTTTTTCTGAAGATCCATTAACCACACTTGCATGGATGTCTTGTAAATAGAAAACCTTGCTTTGAAGGCTGTTCTCCATAAAGAAACCTACTAGAGACTTCATCTTTCATCCGCATTTTAAGGACAAGAAGCATGTGCTTAAAGGCCCAGGGCAAAAATCTAGCAGCAATACAAATTTGTTTCAAAAACTACTATCCTTTTTTCACGTATCTCTAAGTCAGAGATTTGGGGTTTCTGAAATGGGGACGTGAAAATACTTCATAATGCTTGGCCTTGTGTTTGGAAGCCAATTCCATGATAAAGATTCTCTTTGAATTGATTACTGAAAGCATTGGATTTAATAATACTTTTTTTTCCGCTTTAAGCAATGTCTCTTAATAGTGACTCAAAGCATTTTAACAGGTATTTTCTTTTCAACGGCGAATGAAAGAACAAGAGAAATATGTAAAATTGCTTCTGTGTAACAAGATAAAAACTCCAGGTAACCACTTATGGAAAAAACCTGTGAAAGGCGAACAAAACTTACCAAGACAACTGCCAGAATAAAGAGTTTAGTTGCCATTCATGCGCTCAACAAACATTTCTCAAGTTTCTGCTTAATAAAAAGAATCATCTTAAGACATATGGGGAGAGGTACATACACAGGGCATGACGTATGTTTTCAAGTAGCAAAGAATTTAGTAACACCAGCTGAGATGACCTTCAATCCCACTGAAGGTAAGTCGGTTGCTGAAAATCTCACTAGGTTTTTCTTATAACAATATATCACCTATAAAAATCTAGTGTGAGCCTGGAGAACAACATATGTTATTTTCCTCCATTCTTATGTACCCTTTAGAGTGATTAATCTCTGAACATTGTGTGACCTGTTAGAGGGTAAATCTTTATGGTACGCATTGAATTATTCTGGGTGGCAATATGACATTGACTCACAACCCCAGAGAAAAGGTCATGTAATCTACCTTAGATCCAGATGCTTCTTCTATAAATTGGGGATAGTAACATTTTCTACCTCATAGGTGTATTGTGAAGATTAAATGAGATAATGAATTTGAATCATTAGCTCAGTTCGTAGAAATAAATGTTAGCTCCTAATAATAATAAAATTAACAATACAGCATCCTGCCACCTATGAAAATGGCTAAGTAGTTCTGAAAATTCACCAATCTGATATAAAGAGGTGTTCTAACTCTGCTTGTTATGCTGGTGTGAAATTAAATAAAAAAAAAAAAGTCTTATATGCTCAAAAACTGCAAGTACCACATACTATGGTACTCTGGCCAGTATTCTCAACTTTAAAATGGTTCTAGGGGAATGAAGCTCATGGCCTTAGTTATCTACCAAAGCAGAAAAATGGCAAGAGACGAGCTCGATTGTAGAGAATCTCCAGATGTTTATTTCCCTTCATTGAAGTCCATATAAAATATAGATCAAATGTTCAAAGCTATTAGGAGCAAAGAAAAGTGCCAGAATCAATGCTGCAACACATTTTGTGTTTACCCTGAATTAATGCTTTTATGTCAGTGTTGTCCTGATTTAACTTCTTGTTAATGGCCTTAAACGTTTGATCTATATCTTTTGCTGGCTTGGACACAGAAAAATCCACATCATGGATTCCCTATGGAATCACAAGAAGAGGAATCTGCAATGCTGACGGGGATACCCAAGAACTGTAGTGGGTTAAGAGGCCCTTCTCTCCTTGGCAAGTTATTGTCAGGCAGAAATCTGATGCTTCTCCCATCCCAAATATAACGACCATCAAAATGAAACCTTTCACTCCTTACCGATAATGAAAGTAGAGGTTCTCTGTAAAGGACAGAGAAATGTTGGAGAGTGGATTTCTTTTTATATTCTCTGTCCTTGAGACAATTTCAATATAACTACTGAAAACATGAAAAGACAGATTTGGGGATCTTCAGAAATGCGCCTTACCATGACTGGCCATTATTTTCCAAATTTGATTGAGTAGAGGTTAGTAGGCAGTGCATAAAGAAAACTACTCTGTGGGCGGCACCTGTGGCTCAAAGGAGTGGGGTACTGGCCCCATATGCCAGAGGTGGTGGGTTCAAACCCAGCCCCAGCCAAAAACTGCAAAAAAAAAAAAAAAAAAAAAGAAAAGAAAAGAAAGCTTCTCTGTTAGAACCGAGAGACATGGCACGTTAGCTATGTTGGATATGCATAATATATAATTGTATATTAAAAGGTCTGTAAGTTGTACAGCAAAGCAAATTTTTAAAATTTTACTGAGTATTTTAAGAAATGATTTTTTTTTTTTTTTTGTTACAGGTAACACACTTAATATCCTGGGAGAACTGGTAATTCTATTTCATGTTGAACTACAGAAGTGGAATAGAATAAATCAGAATTGTTGGCATTTACTGGGTGCTTAATAGGTCAGTCAGATACTGATATGTTTTTCATGTAATACTACATTTTATTCACTCAGAAACTCTATGAGATATGTGCTATTATTATTCCTGCTCTAAGAGGCACCAAGAAGTTAAATAACTTCTCAAGTTCAAACAGACAGTAAATATTGGTACTGAACTTCATTCTACCATGTAGTTTGGCCCCAAGTCTTCTTGAACCAGCATACATGTGGAAAATTGGAGAAGTGCCAAAAATTATTTTATAAAATTGGTGGGTGGGGGAGGTAGAAAATAAAAAGAAAAGACTTTTTTAGTCTAGTAAGTAAAATGCTAAGGAAAGAATATCTTTATATAGAACATAGGATTCAAATTTTAAAAAAGATTAAATTAGCCATAGGAAAAAATCCCAAGAATATAATTGCTAAAGCTGTATGGAAGATAGAGGTTACAGACTTGTTTTCTTTAATAAATCTTTAAAATTAGAAAGTTCTCTATGTTTTAGGGCAGTCTTTATTAAAAGCAAATGGATTAATAATTCCCAAACTGTCACAATCTGTAAGCACCCAGGACTTCACATGAATAAGTTGGTGAGAAGACACCTCAGAGCATGGAGAGATTTTCCTTTCCTAGCCTACAGAAAGTGCCCTAAGTATTAATATTTCTCCCTATGAAATAAGCTTATTAATACCATTTATCCAGAAATCCTATGAGTAGGTATCTCCCCAAAAGAAAATAAGTATTTTACCATATGGACATTTCCATTGGAATGTTTAAAACAACTCAATTCATAATTGCAAAAATATGGAAACAACCCAAGTGCCTATCAACTCATGAATGGATTAATAAACGTGGTGTATGTCTACCAGGGAATATTATTCATCCATAAAAAAGATGGAGACTTTGCCTCTTTTGTACTTACCTAGATGGATGTGGAGAACATTCTCCTAAGTAAAGTATCTCAAGAATGGAAAAGCAAGCATCGCATGTACTCCAAAACTATGTTGAAACTAGTGGATGAACTACAGGCTCACGTGAGAGAAAAACACAATTAAATTCCAGAATGGGATGAGAGGGTGGGGGGAAGAGGTCCCATAAATTTCCACCTAACGGGTACAGTGTAGTGGTACATGGCACACTTCCTGGGTGAAGAACTTAACTGCAACTTGGACTTTATCTTACAAATGCAAACAATGTAATCTAATCACCCGTGCCTTCATATTAACGTGAAATTTTAAAAATAAATAAATAAATGTGTTGTGTAACATCCAAATTAAAAAAAAATAACAGAATGATGACAATCTTAAAGAAAACAAAGAATAATAATAAAAGAATTACCTCCAAAGGTAATGAAACCCTTTCTAAATAGCAAGTTGCCTGTGTTAGCTCTATCCTTGTGAAATGCCCCAGGTGAGAAGATTGCTGATAAAAATCACAGCACCATTAAATTGACAGAGCCAAGAGCAAAAACCCAAGAGCCTACAGAGCCACACCAAAATATTTATTCAACATCCTTAACTATCCATTTCATCTTTTCATACACAAGTGGTAAAAATAAGACTAGAGAAAAGATGGAGAGCAGTCTCCATTAGGGATTGTCAACAAAGGCTGACGCCTGTTAGGAAAGCAAAAGATACCAAAATAGTATCATGGTATTAAACGCAAGGCCAAGGACAACATTTTCCTTTGACAGTTCCCAGTAGCAACTCAGTCCTTTGAGTGCCACGCATTCCGGAGTCCTTTACCCCTGGTTGGAACCATTAGTGAGGCTACGGTACTCCATTTTGGGGTCTTCTCCTTTATTTCCTCAAGAGAACCCAGGTTAGTGTGAAGGGGTGGCAGATAGAAAATTCTTTAAAATACATGTTTATGATAAGACTGGAATTTGTGATTATACTTTCATTTAAAGAATACTTATATATCTAATACAGACCCTACTGCTATAGCATCAATTTTTTAAAAGGTAGAGATGATACCAGTTTCCTAAATGCTACTGTCTAAAAGGATAATGGAAACCTAAAGCTATTATCTACACTAGCCAAATGTTATCTTGGAATATTTTTTTCCTTCTATCTTTTATTTTTTTCTGTTGCACAGATAAGCATGAATCATCTTCTGCTATTTCCTCTCTCTGTCTCTTTTTTTATTACGAAATTAAAAATTATTGGACAGTAGCCCAAAACACTGCAGACTTCACATCTTGTTTGGTCTAATTGTATCATCCAGCCTGCCAAAATGGTTTCATCAATGAGCATGCATTGCAGGAGCTTTCTTAATCAATTATTTGACATTTAGGGAAGGACCCTGCCCATTTTTTAAGGATGTCTATGCAGAGGATAGATTGTAAAAACTCCTTGCAATCAGTGCCCACATGTCTCATCACCTCTGCTACGCTGACTGCTTTGATGTTACTTTGACTTTATGGAGACACTCTAGTTTCCTGGCCTCAATTTCCTCCTTGGGTACTATAATCTCTGACCTGCTGTTGCTAATGGCTTCAAAACCACTTGAGGGGTTCAGATTTCTTCACAGGCAGATATATCAGGCTGGAGCTTAGAAGCCTACCTTGTGGGTTTGAAACTTGAAGCCAGACATCCTTCATCTCTCATGAAGCTGAGCGGAGAGAGCCTCATAGCCAGCAAAAGAAAAGCAAGTTAATGAACAGGACACCACTGTAGGCAGTGGGTTGAGGTTTGGTAGCGAGAGACGCAGCGGTTAGGTGAGCGGAAACCAGAACAAGAAATGCCAGGGTTGTGATCATGTATCTATAGTGTAGGTCTGGCAGAACTTTGCTGAACTGTTGAAAGTTTCACCTTTTGAGAATCAGGATCACTAATTTAAATAAACGAATGCTGTTTAAAGAGGCTCTAATCAGAATATCCCACTATGTATGTTTAAGAGTTATCTGTGGGATGCAAGGCGTTTTGCCCATCACTGCTTTGTATTTGAATGAATACATGTTAGGAAGTAAGTCTACCCATGACATAAAAATCACTGAATTATATGATACTCAAGACAAGGATGAAACATGGGAGCATATGGTCGGGTTGAACTGGCAAATTCTAGTACAAATCTTGCTGTAACACAAGGAAAACTGAAGTAGGGGGAACAGAGCTACTGTTTCAAGCATAATAATGATTTTTTAGCATGAATTTCAATCATTCAAAATCCAATATATGGATTTTAAAGTTTAATAAAATCTAAAAGGTTTAGAATTAGGGACATAAAAAAAGAAAAAATAAGTCAAGAGAAAAACAGTAAATAATTGTAGCATAGAGATATATGCTTCAAAAACCGGACACTTGGCAGAATCCAAGTGCAGACTCTGTACCCGCAGTATCTGCTCTGATGACTTAGGAGTGTTTCCCTTCAATGCATTCTACATTATCCTTTATGTGCCACATGATTTATTTGTACTAAGCCTGACTTTTCAAAGTCACTTCCCATCTTAAAATTGATTTAATCAATAGTACTGTATCCAATGGATGAGCAATTTTTTTTAATGTCATTAAATTATTTTATAGTAGATTTCAGAGAGTCTCTTGCAGAATTTGGTACTTCTCTTCATCATAATTGAACTTAAATAATTTATTTAATTATTTGTCTAATGTGTGTCTCAAGTCTACTAGAATATAGGCCCCATGAAGTTCCAAGCTTTGACTTAGCACTTAGAAATATTGCCTTCACACATTGTAAGTACTTACCAAGTATAAGTACAAGGAAAAAAAACCTAAATAAACACTACATTAATCATTATACCATTGCCACAATTATTTGGAGAACTATAATCATAATTAGGGCTAACAGCAAAGACTAATATGTCAATGAAAGAGTATTTACTCTTGTATTTTAACCCAACCAACCAAGAGACACCTCTGATAAGAATTTGTTTTTATGGAAGAGACCCATCTAATTTCCAAGTCATATTATTCCCTCTAAAAGTTGAACTTTGGAATAAATGATTAAAATGCTTTCCACATACGAAACTCCACCTCCGTGTCTATCCATAGCAATGTGAATGTACATTTTCTCAGGTTGCTTTATAAAGAATACATTTTCATTTCATGGTGAGCTCTTTACGGGAAGATCTTGTATTTCTAACTTTCTTGCTTTAAATCTTACTTCTTACCATATGTGTCTCCCTGTCCTGCATACCTATTATACCCTGCACATGGTCCAGGGAAACCAAGCACCGTGCTGACTTATAGGGTTGTACCAGGAAAGTAAAATCATCTGATTCATTCAGAAAAAGACTGAAAGAGGAAAAAGGAGATAAAGGCCATCTAAAATTGATTTTAAGTTTTCTAAAAGGAACCAAGGGTGAATAAAATAACAGGATCATTTGTTTTAAAGATACTAAATTAGGAAAAAGACATGCTAGATAAAGGTAACAAAAGTCAAAATCAGAGCTCACATTTGACTCAGTCTTCTACTGACATGTTTAGAAGTTTTAAACAAAGTTCATACTTCTTTCTTTTTTATAGTTTGAGACTATGTAACTATAAATTTTAAGTTACTGCCTTAGTCTTCATTTTCATGGATGATTGCTTTGTTTTCTGTATACATTTCGATCTTTTTTTAGAACATCTACAGAACTGGAATCTCTTTATTCCTGACCACACTTCTCAGCATCTCCCTCTTGTAGCTCCCCATAGTGTTACAGATTACACAGGACCCTGTATGTAGTTCTGCTGCCACGTAATGATCATTAGATCTAAGGCATGGAAGAGGAGCTGGCATAGAAATACCATAGCTAAATATTTATTATTATTGTTGATTTTTTTTCACTTACATAAAGCTTCCACAGTGCCCTGTGATGCTTATTTTCAAGTACCTTATGATATCTGCTGTGAGTCTTTAGGTATGAACTAAATTAAGTAAGTAAAGTCATTAAAGATTCTATTGTATAAAATGCACCATGCAGTGTAGGCAGTTAGATGAAGGGCTTGCAGAAAGAGAAAATGACCACTAATTAAGAACGCAAAAAGCTGAGAGCTAATTCAATTTTTATTCAACAAAATATCACTTTTCATCTGTTTCTAGTCCTCATGAAACTATTCAAAAACATACTCTCAAAAACCTTCAGATTTACCTTTAAAAAAAAAAAAAAACACTCAATATTTCCTATTTATACTCGCTTTTGTCTATGGCCAAGGGTAAAATGGACAGTGAGTCCATTTATTTCTTCCTAGAGACCATGATTTCAAATTTCAATTAAAATGAAATGAGCAGTATGTTTATCATGGTAAAGCAGGCTGTAGGTAGTAGCAATAGTCCTTGTTTCATTGCCATGGCAACTGGACTACATTGTCCCGGCTACCTTGGCACTACCTGTAATTGTCCATGTGTGAGCTAAACTGATAAAACACAATCAATACCCCATAAGCCACAAACTACATGTTGAGCCTGAAAGAAAACATAGAGAAAGAGAGGTAATTTATTATTATTTTTATAATTGTGGCCTGAAGCAGACATAAGCTATTGTAACAATCGATACATTTCACTACAAGGGAAAGAAAGCAAACTTGGAGTGTACTAAATCTCTCACACCATCAGGGAAGAGGATCCTCCAATGCCAGAGGCAATGGCTGGGCATGAACGTGATAGAATGGGATGGTCTTTGTGGCTGAATGCTTAAAACACCAGAGCCCTCCACCTGAAGGAAATTACCCATGCGGGAACTTGGAAGAAAGTCTCCTGGCCTGGGGAAGCTGAGGGGACAAAACACAGACGCACAATGTCCTCTGCATGTCCTCTTCACCATCCACAAGCTGCCAGTTATTTGCGGCAATCAACTAAAAGCGTCCCCTGCAGACACCAATTTCAGTCAGGGTTACATGAGTGACAAGTTTCCAAGACTATCCAAATTCTTCAACAAGTGGTTCTCAAACTTCAGTCTAGATGGGGCTCATTTAGGAGGGCTTATTCAAACACTAATTGCTTGGTTCCTCCTCCAGAGTTTCAAACTCAGTAGGTTTGACTGAATTGGAGCCCGTTGCTAATGCTGTTGCCCTGAGACTGCTTGGAGAAAATACTGCATGACACTAACCTCAGCAGATATTTCTCATTTTAAAAAAATGATAATAACCTCTCTCTGAGTAAATGAACAATCTAGCTCAATCTGCATGCTTTAGAAGAGATCAGGAAAAGGCAGGGACCTTGTTCCATTAACACTGAGATAGTCCGTAATACTGAGTACCAACTAGGAAGAGACCAGGGAGGATGCGTTTTTGTCTGCTTACCTTTTTGTATATGTCTCATGTAAGAAGTTGAGATCTAGGAGGCATCTCTGCACATAACAATGAATCGCATGAAAATGACACAGTAAAACTTAGTGAAATTATAGACAAATGTATCTTCTCTGTATAAAGAAAAGCTAAGTGAGTCCGGTGAGTAGGTAAAAGAAGAAAACAAAACTCATAGAGATCGTTTTCTTCCCCTACTAACTCTCCTCCTTGGCCTCATTCTGGAAAAAGCTCCAAGAGAAAGGCTTCCTTCTCTTACAAAGTAAAGAAGACAGCAGGGTTGTGTGGGAAGGGCCCTTTGCTGAGGAAAGCGCTGAGTGGCAGGGAATCACTGAAGCAATTTGGGCTTGAGCAGAGACTGATGATTTGGAAGGCAACTGCTGACCCAATGACATTCACATCTCAGAAGAAGGTCCTTGTGTCTCTTGGTTTCCAGCACCTGCTGTGGTACTGAAGTCTAAACATGTATGTTTTGGAGACATACCAATCAAAGATATGCCTTTGAGCATATGCACACCTTTGAGAGGTCACGCCATCTGGTGCTTTTTCTTATATCTTTAGTGTGTCTGCCCATACAGAACCTGACAGTAAGTACTTAAATTAGGTGTCATCTATTCAAATTTACTCCCAATCTGAAACATGAAGAAAAACCATGGATAGCTTTCAAATAATAGTCATACACTGGCTACCACTCGGTCAAGAGGCTAAACGACAATTTTCCAGAGTGAATGATACACTTCCATTCCTTTAAAACAACGTCTGTCCCATGCTACTTCAGAAAAGGGACAGCAGTTAACAGCAACAGAGTGAATACTGTGGAATTTCCACTTTTACAGTACTGGGCTAATACTATTTGAATTATCATCCAATTAAAAAAGAGGCGCTCACCAAGATGCCTGATGTTGATAACATGAGTTCAGCATTTGACCACAGATGGTCATTCTATAATTTTTAATTTAATCTTGTCTGATTAGAGCAGAGTTTCTTCAAGACCACTGGGGTGGTCCCTGAGCCAGCTGTATCAGTTGCAGCTGAGAACTTGGTAGAAATGCAATTATCCTGCCCTACCCTGGAACTACAGCCTTAGGAACC
This sequence comes from Loris lydekkerianus, assembly GCA_963574355.1. Classification (NCBI taxonomy): domain Eukaryota; kingdom Metazoa; phylum Chordata; class Mammalia; order Primates; family Lorisidae; genus Loris; species Loris lydekkerianus. The sequence continues at coordinate 82,067 of CAUYPK010120924.1, forward strand.
CTGAGGGTGCGGCTCTGCGGGCTGGGTCGGCTCTGACCCACCAGGAGATGCTGATGTACTGAAGGTCAACAACACTCCAACAGAGCACCTCTCCCTCTGTCCCTGTTCTCGATTACTGACCTTGATGACAACAACCAAAGGACTATTCTTTTTGCCACACAGTATCTGGAAATGATGAGCTTTTTTTTTTTTGTTTGTTTGAGACAGAGTCTCAAGCTGTCGCCCTGGCTAGAGTGACACAGAGTCACAGCTCACAGCAATCTTAAACTCTTAGACTTAAGTGATTCTTTTGCTTCAGCCGTCCTCTCTCTTGCCTATAGCTGGGACTACAGGCGCCCACCACAACTCCCGGCTATTTTTATTTATTTATTTATTTATTTTGTAGTTGTCATTGTTGTTTGGCAGGCCTGGGGTGGATTCGAACCCGCCAGCTCCGGCGTATGTGGCTGGCGGCCCAGCCGCTTGAGCTACAGGCACGGAGCCATGATGAGCTATTCTTCAAACTATTAGTGATAAGAAATAAAGGTCCCAGGTTGTCATCCTTCATTTTGTCTATTATTATGTTTTTCTATATCCATATTCAATTCAACCTTGATATGCTTTAAAAAATCAAGAATATTGATTTTAAAAACATTTTCCACAAACTTGAAAGCAAACAGCTAACCATACCATTTTTCTCTCATTTTTATTGTTAAAATTCAGCAATTTAAGATCCAAGTGTCTCTTTCCCAAAATTTACCCACTCCTCAAATGCTACAAGATCACTTTTCAAATGCAAATACGTCAGAGGAAAAGACACCTGGGAGAATTTCTTTTCCTCCAGTGAAACAATTTGCCCATAGATTAGGTTTAAATAATCCCTCAGAAACCCATGATTGCAGCACTGGGTACACAGGCTGTTTTAGAAGACATTTTTTTTTCTACATTCATTAAAATTAATTTGTGCATTTTATGACACAAAAACTTATCAAAGCATGTTAGCTGTGAAACTAACTAAATAAATATCCCCAGCCTTCCCCACATTTAAAGAGATTATTTATTTTCTCTGAGGGCTGATAAAAGTTCTGATGGCACATTTTCTAATTTTAAAAGCATTTTCATTTCACACTTCTGAAAAACTTGAAGTCAGGAGTGAGCGGGTGGGTCTGTTTGAAGTGTGATTCACACTTTATGCTCTCTTCCCCCAACAGCTCATGTATATTTATAATGCCAACCAGACTGCAGGTTTTAAACATGCCAAAGAAAGGGACTATTTTAGAGGATAACAAATAAGTGTGCTGAAGTTATGTAGCACTTTCTCTCCAAAATATCCACCCTGTTTACAAATGTTAACGAATAATATCCAAATATAAAATAATATGAAAGTCATCATCACCTTCATTTTATCCTACACAATTCTTAATAAAAAATATTTTCCCCTAAACTTATTTCTATAGTGACTCTCTTCTTTCCAGGTCTATAATATTCTCCATTTCACTTAATGATTCACTTAATTTTTTTTATTAGCCAGTCCCTCTATTCATTTATCCACCCAGCCATTCAACAGTCCTTAATGGGTCAGTCAACAAACACCATTACAGGACCCTGCAATAAATCCAATGATGAGTCCAAGGGATACAAAAGAGAAGTCCATCTTCCTCGTGGATGGAGGGAGAGTCAGAGACACAAATGAGCACCATTATAGAAATTGCCACAGTTGATACATAAATGGAGTAAGGAAGAAGAAGACGTGAATAGGTAAATGTGTATGGATAGGCATTAAAAGATGTAATGAGGTCAGTGATATTTAATGAACTTGGAAGAAGAGAATGACGTTTACAGAACAAGCAATTCAACAGAAAGTAACATGAGCGCAGGCTCGAGCACTGGACAGATACAGTGTATTTGGGAAACAGAAAACCCAGCATGACTGAAACACAGGTTGCACACAGCAAAATGATGGAACTCAAAATTGAAATAATAAGCAAGAGGCAAACTGGAAAGAACATGGTATATCACACTGAAGAGTTGCAGTTTTAGCCTGTGGCTGGGAGCTCACTCACTCAACCTCAGGGAACAGGGATTTCTTGTGAAAAAAACATCTAAACAGTTCATCCCTCATTAAAAGGCATTCTCATTCAATTATTTACACCAGGATGCAGTGTCAACAAAGCATGCTATCAGATTCAGATTCAGTGCCTCTTTCTGGTTTTCAGAGTTAACTAGAAATCATGTAAAAAAATTAATGGGGTCATATTGTCAGACTTGCATTTTAACTAGTTGGAAAATAGAGTCTAGTGGAATGAGACTGAAAGCAAAAACAAACAAACAAAAATGCCTATTAAGAACTGCTATGAACAGTCCAGTTCCTGATCTCTCATTCATTCCATGGATATTACTGAGTATAAAATGTGCAAAGACGTGAGCCAAGCTTAGAACCAGGCAATGTAATCCCTGTGATGTAAAGTCCACAGGGATGCCTCTACTGAGAGGCTTTGTGTTTGGTTATTTTTGTTTTCCTAATTTCCAAAACTTCTTAAGGAAAGCAACACAGCTTCTTGGAGACGCAATCGACCGCATGCTTGCCTCGATCGCTACTACACAGCGTCATGCACGCTCTGTATGTGCCACAAATGTGTGTGGATGACATTCAGTTTCACGACTACAACATTGTTTTGTAACTTAGCCAGAAAACAGAGAAGTGCTGTGATTTAAACAATGTGCTATCCCACTTCCTCACTGCCAGCAACACAGCCCAGGAGCCAAAGCTCTGGGCTCGGGAATCAGATGGCTTATGAAAATTCTGGGACTCATTTATGAGCAATGAACAATCTTTCCCACTCTAAAATAGCCTCAACTTTTCTAGTCTACATGTAATGCACCAGTGTGATACAAATTCCTGGAGTCTTCCCGTTGTAGATACAATGTATTTTTCTTCAGTGAGAAAACGCACATTTACCATCTGTTTAAAAAAATAAAGTATTCCATTTATTTATTATAAAGGAGAACTCTATATATAGTGTTTGCTATGTGTATTTATATTGAACAAAATGAAGAATATACAAAAGGTCTTTTTAAGTTTAGAAATTCTCCTCTGAAGAGGGTTGGTGATAACCCACATCTAACATCTAGTAACGAACAACCCCAGGAAAATTCTCAGTCTTCTGTGCTTTATTTTACATTGACCTTGCTATATCTTATTCATGCCCTAATTTCTCTTTGTTACGTTAGCTCTTTTTACCAAGAAAAAAAAAAAAAAAAGCTGAATTACAAGTTATTTTACTTATGTACATATCTAAAATTTGATTTCTTTTGCTTTCTCTAGTTCACCTTCCCCCATTTCTTCCCTGTGTCTCTCTAACCCTGAGCCACTGGAGATTAATAACCTGTATCACTCTTATCTTTCACCTTTATTATCTTGTTTCCTCACTTAACAGTACACTGTGGGAATTTTTCTAAGTCACCTGGCTTAGGTCAAGATTGAAGGAGTCCATTCTTCTAAATGACTACATAATAGTCCCTGTTAGAGATTTACTATAAATTGCTTAACAATTCCATTTTCCTATTTGTGAACATTTAAGACTTTTCCCTTTTTTTTTTTTCTGACCACTATATAACATGATGCATAAATCCTTGGGCATATATAGTTGGATACTGATATTTTTATTTCTATCAGGTAGTTTCTCAGAATTAGGTTCCTTGAATCAAAGGATACATATTTTTTAAAATTTCAATAGAGATTGCTAGTCAGAAGTTGATCTTTTTAAAAAAACAAGGTGTAACAATTGAAATATTTTCTGCATCTCAAACAGCAGGAGTTAGCACACTTTTAAATTTGTACCAATCAAATGAATATAAATGTTCTCTCACTGTTACTTAGATTTGCAATTACCTTATCCTGGCCAATAAGGAAGTTGGGCATCTTTTCTGAGGCTTAGAGGTAACCTGATTTTCTTTCTTCTATGAAGTATTTATTCTTACTTATCACTCATTTTTCTCTTGGGTTGTTTTCTTTAGTTTTCAATTGACAAAAATTCTATACATAATCTCGACATTCACTTTATCTTCATTTGTGTGCCAGGCCCTGCTAGCCACCTGTCCAGAATAAATATTGCCCTTCTCTTCATAGTGAAAGAACTCTAATCTTAAGGTTGGAAATACGCCCACATCAAAGAGACAAAAACAATTACAAAACAAATCACATTAACCAGTCTTCCTTACAACTGCAGTGTGCACAGTTACATCTAAAGAAATACACCATGTAATTATCAGGCAGAGATTTCTGAGTCTCTCCTTTTAAATATGTACAAACTTAGCCAGGGTATACTTTTTGCTTTTACTTGCCTATTTTTTTTCTGCCTAGAACTTGAATCTAATATGAAAGATGAAGAAGGCTTTAGAAAACATGAGTGACAAATATGAGGCTGGAATCCCACAGTCAGGATAGTTAAGTGGAGAGAGAGAATGAGCCCAGCTTGTGATTACTGAACAGGGCTATCGTACAAGCTCTAGACTGTTCATCTTCCTGCTAGATAACAAAAATTGGGGGTTTTGCTTACAGCTGCTTTTAATCTTCACAGACACACTTCATTTACATTAAAAAATTCAATATATAAAGTAGGGATTGAATTTGGTATATCTTTTGCTATAACTTTTCTTCACAGATATTTATATGTTCACTTTTTTCTTTTTATATTACAGCATATGGAACTCTTTTTTTAGTTAGAAATGTATTCACCAATCACTAGGTTATACATTTAGTACAAATTTTCTTCCAAATAATTTTGGTAGATATATATATAACCTTTAAGTCTTTAATTCAATTGGAATTTATTTGTGATTATTAAGAGACTTGGGCACCCAAACATTCTGTTTTTCCACATGGATGGTCAGTTGTGATTCTGCCATTTGTCCAAAAAAGTTTTCTCATTGGATTTAAATGGAACTTTAGAAGAAAAAAAAAAACATAAAAAGACATTTGTAGAACATTTTACCCCAAAACTAATGAATATGAATTTGTCTCATTAGGACATGGAACATTCTCCAAGACAAATCATATCCTAGGCTACAAAATATGTCTTAGCACATTCAAAAAACTCAAAATCATAGTAGGTACCTTCTCAGAAGACAGTAGAATACTAGAAATCAATTCTAAGATAAACATTCCAATCTACACAAACTCATGGAAATTAAACAACCTGCTACTGAATGATACTTGGGTCAATGATAAAATTAAAATGAAAATCAAGAGGTTTCTGGACATTAATGACTCAGGAGACAGAAGCTATCAAAATCTAGGGATACAGTCAGAACAGTCCTAACAGGAAAGTTCACAGTCTGCAATACCTACCTCAAAAAGACAGGAAAAAACCTTTAAATTAACAACTTAATATCACACCTTAAGGAACTAGAAAAGGAAGAGCAAACTAATCCCAAAGTCAGCAGAAGAAAAGAAATAATCAATCGCATAGCAGTAGTAGCTGGTCATTGTGGCAGGTGCCTATAGTCTTAGCTACTTGGGAGGCTGAGGCAAGAGAAGAATTTGAGGTTGCTGTGAGCTATAACACCACGGCATTTTATCACAAGGGTGATAAAATGAGACTCTACTTTGAAAAAAAAAAAAAAATCTAAATCTAAATCTTTTAGCAGAACTAAAAGAAATAAAAACAACGAAAATACAAAGGGTCAACAAATCGAAAACTTGATTCTCTGAGAAAAAAATAAAAACACTAAAATGAATAGACCACTAGCCAGATTAACCAGAAATAAAAGAGAAAGGATTCAAATAAACACAATCCAAAACGAAAAAAGGAGACATCACAACTGATATTGTAGAAATACAAAAATGCATCTGTAAATACTGCAAAAATCTCTATGTTCACAAACTAGAAAAAGTAGAGGAAATAAATTCCTAGTAATACAAAACCTCCCAAGCTTTAATCAGGGAGAAATAGAAATCCTGAATAGAACAATAATGAGCAGGGAGATTGCAACAGAACAAATAATCTCCCCAGGGGGAAAAAAGCTCCAGACTAGATGGATTCACAGATGAATTCTACCAGACCTACAAAGAACTGGTACCTATCCCACAGAAATTATTCCATAACAGAAAGTTATCCTCCCTAACTCATTCTATGAAGCTAGCATCATTCCATACCAAAGTCAGGAAAAGACACACACGCATGAAAAAGAAAACACTACAGACCAATATCCCTTATGAAAATAGATGCAAAAAAATCCTCCATGAAGTTCTAGCAGGTCAAATTCAATACCACAGCAAACAGATAATTCACCATCATCAAGTGAGTTTCATCCCAGGGATGCAAGCATGGTTCAACAATTGCAAATCAATAAATGTGACATAAACAGAGACAAAAACAAAGACCACATGACATGATCATCTCAATAGAAGCAGAAAAAGCACTCAATAAAATACAGCATATTTTCATAATAAAGCCTTCAACAAACTAAGCATAGAAAAAACATACCTCAAAATAATAAAATCCATATATAATAAATGCAGTCAACTGTCACCACTTTTATTCAAGATAGAAAGAAATAAGGCTGTTCGAATAGGGAAAGAGGTCAAAAAACTCTCTTCACTAACAATAGGATCTTGTATCCTGAAAACCCTGAAGATTCCATCAAAAGACTCCTAAAATTCATAAATAAATTCAGCAAAGTTTCAGGTTATAAAATCAAGATACACAATTCAGTAGCATTACAAACATGAAAAAATTCTCAATATCACTAATCAGGGAAATGCAAATTAAAACCATAAGAAGATCCCTCCTTATCCCTATCAGAATGGCCATTATTAAAAAGTCAAAAAACAGTAGGTGATGGTGTGAATGCAGAAAGAAAGGATTGCTTACACACTGTTGGTAGAATTGCACATTAGTGCAGCCTTTATGGAAAACAGTATGGCAATTTCTCAAAAAGGTAAAAACAGACTTATCATTCAATCCCACAATTGCACTACTGGGTATCTATACAAAGTAACAAAAGTCATTTTATCAGAATGACACCTGTACTCCAATGTTGATTGCAGTACAATTCACAATTGTGAAGATGTGGAATCAACCTAAGTGTCCATCAATTCATGAGTGGATAAAGAAAACGTGGCCTACATATACCATAGAGTACTACTCAGCTATAAAAAGGGATGAAGAAATGATCTTTGCATCAACTTGGATGGAACTAGCAATCATTATTCTAAGCAAAATATCTCAGGAATATAAAAATAAATACTACATGTTCTCACTAAAATGCGGGAGCTAAACGATGGGTGCAACATGGGTACTAAGAGATATAATGGTCATAGGAAACTGAGAACAGGGGAGAGGCTAAGACGGATGGCAAAACCTGTCTCTTGGGTCCAAAGAACACTATTCAGGTGATGAGAACACTGAAAGCTCTGACTTAAGCATTATAAAAGGTATCTGTATAGTAAAAACATTTGTACCCCTTGATATTTCAAAATAAAAAAAAAAAAATGACAAATTATCATTTAGAACTTTCCCCTCATATTCCAAGGGATGGTGCATTACCCTTGATATTAAAGTAGTTGGGTGAGGAGGCCTGGTTACAGAATTGATCGGTGCCCGTGGATGTGTCCTTTCAGTAATTTTGGCTTTGTTAAACTCAAAGAAATGGAACGAAACTCCAGTGAGAGGTAGAGAAGAACGTAGGTTGATTTCTGGGCATGAGTTTTGACTACTTTATACACATACTGCTATGTAATGCCTTCTTATTGCTGACCTTCCAAATCCAAATTCTCCTTATGCCAAAATAGAGAATTGTGGGTATATTTTTCTCAAGGAAAACAAAAGAAGAGGAAATATACTTTACTTCCTTCCCTATACCTTCCCTTCCTTCACCGGAGAGCCACAGAAAGAGCTTGTAAAAGATTTAATTAAGATCAGAATTAAAACACGGATCCTGATTTTGTGCCTGGGGGAAGTCAGTGTAAGTTTTTTTTGAAATGTAATATCAAAGGTAGAGTGAAACCTTGTAGAGTGGGTTTTTCCGACTAATTGCGCCCTACATGAGAAGTCCAAGCCTTTACAGGGCTCTTCAAAAGATTAACTGCATTCTCCACCTACCCAGAAACATATGCTAAAGGAGAAACAATCCTCTCATGGAAAAAGTAGTATCTTGAGATGGGCAGTCCTTAATTTGTGACAGAACCAGAGAATTTATCCAGGGAGCCACTAATTAGGGTCCTAAACCCACAATGTTGAGGAGCAGGAAACTATAATTTCCCCTAAAATTCTGATCACCTCAAATTTCTGCAGGGACTGTATCATAATTAATATGGCTTATTTCAAGATATTTGGTATACTAAAATAGCTAACTTCTGAAAATCCACAAACAGATGTGCAGAAACAAGAGAAATCTAGAATTAGAAAGAGTTAGGGCAATCAGTCCTAGATGTCCCTTTGGTTAAAGCCTACCACAAAAAAATGCAGGTCGTGTGTCCTCCCTGTACATCTGCCCACGCTGTTCAGAGACAGAATAATTTCTCCACCCAACTCCAACTTCTTCATGCTGTGCTCAAATTCCTATATCTCCATGAATACATATCTACCCCAGTTTCCATATATCTCTTTCTTTTCTGCATAAATGAAGCACCTATTATGTCTAGCACTCATTTAACATAAACACGCAAGCATGCAAGTCTATTTCCTTGGAGTTCTAAAATTACGAGGCACCTGGGACCCCAATTTCAAGTTGAGGCCCCAGGTAAAATATTCCCATTTTGTATACAAAAAGAAATTTACTTTTTAGAGATGTTAAATAAATTGTTTAAGTCACACTGACAACTTTTTACTGAGTGTTTTCTTTCCCCAGCTACATTGAAGACCCCTAGATTGCAGAACAGAATTTTCAGCCTTCCTTGGGGTTACTGTTTGTTTTGTCCCAATAAGTCCCATAATAGGTTTTCGATAGATATGTGTTGATTGAAGGACTAATGTTGAGCTTGACATATATTTAATTTAACCTAGCGTAACCAAAAAATATCTATTAAAATAGGTAATGTAAAAAAGTATATGCTAAGTGCAGAAAACTACTGTTTTCACAGAGCTTGAAATCTTATACAAGAGATAAAATGTGCCAACTTATGCCTGCCTCAGCTAAAGTTCCTGATGTCTTACACAGGTTTAGGATTAATCTTCACTGGGTTGTTAAGCCAGTTATGACCAAAGAATGGTGTATTATTGAAATCTCAATCTCACCTCTGGATGGACCTAGAATTACCAAATTTTTGGAATAGTTTGATGTGTCTTAGGCAACCTCACCCTGGTGTATCTTCCCTCTCTCTGTCTCCTTAACCCAATCCTAGGATCCCTTGCAGGCCTGAAGGCTTCCATGGATGTGGAACCCACAATTGTTAGATGAAGCACTGAGAAATTATCATCAGCCCCCCAACACTTTGAAATAGATTTGAGAATAACAGAAACACATTCTGTGGATTTATGAACATCTGTGGTAAAATTGATAGACCAAAATCCCCAGAGATGGGAGGAGCCCTGAAGGCTGTAATTATAAAGAAGAGAAGGGCCGTGCTCTTCCCCGGACCCAGTGAGACTGGAGTGACAAAAGGTAAGTATAATCAACTCTGAGATAGAGAAAGGGAAGGTTAAGAAAAGATCAGACTGGAACTTTTTAAATCATTTTTGTAAAAAAAATAACCCATACGTGATGCCGATTGTAAGGTATATATAGAAGCCAAAGAGAATGGAAAATCTTTAGAAAAATTAGGTAGAAAGTTTCTAAAAGAAAGAATAAAAGATGTTTTTGAAGTGTACTGAGACCCTTGGTAGAATCCTGTGTGACTTTCTTAATTGACAAAGAAGTATTTTATAGCTGTGGTCAAAGGAGAGTGATTTTTACCTGGTGTGCCGCGGTACACTGGGGTACTCTAAGAGGACTTTAGGTGTGCTGCAATTTCTTTTAAAAGAGCATTAATTAAATTATTTTTGAAAGAAGTTCAAAGCATGTAAGTATATTCCTTTTTTCAGCTCGTGTTTTTTGGTCAACATAATTTAAGCGTGCCACGGAAGTTTCACTCTAGGTTCAAGTGTGCCATGAGATTAAAAAAAAAAAGGTTGAAAAATGCTGGCTTAGAGTCTCAACGAGCAGGATGCAGGCTGTGAGAGGCAGAAAGTGAAGACGCACGAGAGTGATGAGAAGTAAGTGAGGTGGGGACTAGAATGTGTCTGAAGCAAGGCCCTTGGCATGGAGGAGACAGAGAAACCTTGATAAACTACAGGTGCCATCCACATGAAGGCTGACCTCCTGGAATAAAGTTGCAAGGGATAGAAGGTCAAAAGTCAAGGGGACAGAGTACTGATGCCACTGGGGAGGAGAGGCAAATATAGTCACCCAGCACAAACGTCAAAGGGGGACTTACGGCTCATCAACAAGGGCTACACCAAGGCATGGAAAAGACAAGGGGAAGTGAAATCCACTTGGTATCATGAGAAGCAAGAGCTTCCAGGGAAGGAGAACAAATAGGAGAAACAAAATTGAATTAAGGTAGAAATTATAGAGTGAAAATACAGGAGATCTGTGCCCAGTAGAGAATGGATTTCACAGGGCTTGGAGGAGAGTTAGAGACTAGCAGTCCTGAGTGAGGGTCAGCAGAGCAATGAGCTGGACAGGGTTAGGTAGGAAAGAGAAACTAGGTAGAGAATGACATAAAACAAATCTTCTGTAGGAATTCCAGGAGAGAACAAAAGCTCCACAATTCTCCATATCAATTGGGTTGAATCCAAATTGAGGTTAGTTATCTATTGAGACAGGCGCTACTTGAATCTGAGTTTAGGCACAACGTGGTCAGAGAGTTAATGGAAGCAAAAACAACTCTTAAGTTTCATGGACAAAGAGAAAGCCCAGACCTTACTTAATGTCTGCTGTAGCTAACTCTCATTTTTTTTTTTTTTCCCCCTGTAACTAAAAGACACCAAGATGAGAGACTGCTGGGACACAATGTCAAAGTCCAAATAAGATTTTACTCTTAGTTCTAGCTTATTGGGAAGCAGCTTTGTTAGACCTAAATATAGGTTGTCAGTTTATGTTACCTGCTAGCATAGAAATCCAGGATAAACTATCAAGTCCACAGCAATGTCAAGTACTTACTCTCAGAGGCCTCTCTTATTGTATTTCTGAACTTCCTCATATTAATTTGCTTTCATTCACTTCTTTGTCATATTAGCTTTGGGTATACCAGGCCAGACAATTAAGTTTGTGAACTCACCTTTGAAAATGTGCTACATACTTCATTGCTAAATATCACTATGGTCACCAAGGGGAGAACTTTTTCTAGCATGAATTTTCAAACTTAATTGTCAGACCTTTGTATAATGACAGCTCTGTTGGCCATTCCAGAAATAAGAGTTCCAAAATTGCTTTGAAGTTTGGGCCAAACCCTGCCATCACTGCATAGCTTCCCAAGGGGAGTACTTCAAAGACGACTGTAGTGATATTTGGCAAAGAGGTACGTAGCACTTTCTCTAGGATGAGTTTGTAAACTTAATAGCCTGGTCTTATATATTTCTTATCTTTTGATTTCCTTTTAGATTAAAGTATACATTTCCCCACTCTATAATACATAATCCTGGTATATAGTAGGCATTCAATTAATGTTTGATTAATTAATAATTGATCATAACTCATACATATTGTCACATTAAAGGACTCTATTACTGTTGTTGTTTTGGCACTAGAGACAATTCTTTTATAGTAACAACCATACTGTAATCTAAGGTAAAGTGTAGGGTAAGTAGACTAAGAAGATTGATTGTTCTTTGACTAGCAAAGACATGAAAGTTACTTTTCAAAGATATGCCATATTTGCAAAGTTAGAGAATGAAGGGAAAGGTATTAGCAGCTTTGAGAAGGGAACATGAACATAGAACAGGGAAACAGTGAGGACACCAACCTAGGTAGAGTGAAGGGAGGAAATGGGAAAGAACATTAGCTTTGCGGGATGAGAGAGTAGTATCAAAAGTAATCAGGACATCAGGAAGAGAAAACCTAAGATTTATCATGGCAGAAAAATAAGCATCTTATTTAATTCCATTATAAACTCACGCTACTTTTAAAATGTCACTAAAATACAAAGCAGAATCTATGACACTTTCAAAGAAGATTTTAAATTATTACATTATTATGGAATTTAAAAATTTCCCTACATTATCCATTTTGCCCATTGATATCTATTGTGCGATTGTGCGATTGCCAACTATTTTCCCCTAACAACCAATCTCGAGGTAATATTCTCATGTAACAGTTTAGCTGAGTCAAGTAGATGACAAGAAAGCCACCTTAGTATTGATACAAGGACAAGGCTTGCCATCATTAGTTTGAACAGGTATAGTACCAGAAGAAAAGTTCCTGTGCTAACTCCAGCCCATGTTGTCCTTTCCAAAATATTTGATCTCCTCCCCAATGTGGGTTTAACAGAGTAACTTGACACATGTGTGTGGTGTCTTGAGGACTGGTGAAGCAAGGAGCATGACTTTGTAGTCACAGATTTATTAGACATAGTTCAAAAACTTTGGGTACCCAGTCTGCTACTTTCATTGCTTCTTTTCCAGCTCACATGGACAAGTCATGGGCTTGTATCTCCACCTCTTTCCTCCGAGAAAGATAAGTCCCCATGAACGCAAAGGAGGGCAGATGTGGGGCTGGCCAGGGTGAGAACGATAGGACATAGACAGTACCTGTTACATCTTCAGATGATGCTGGCTGAGGCAGGGTAGAAGAACAAGGTGTTTCTGGCAGCTCCAGAGGACTGGACTGAAAGGTGAGAGTAAGTTACCTTAGGGCATGAAAATGCTTTGAGAAAATAACCAGTAGATAAGAAGACTGAAAGGTGTGAGGCTTAAAGTTTTAAAAAAATAAAGTATAGCAGGTTAAATGTTAATCTATTACTTGACATTGAAGAGAACAAAAATTAGGCATAAAAAAACTTGTGGTAGAAGTACCAACCAAAAGGAAAAAAAAAAAAAAAAGAATCAAGATAGCAGAATAGGCAAGGGAAAATTTTGATCAGGTGCATTTACCAAGGACTTGCCTTCATAAGTGTGACCTTTGAACAGTGCCCTAAGGTGGTCTGGTTATTCACCATAAACTAATAAACTAGGTTAAATTAAGGAGGATCTACAAGGTGAACAAGGATCTACAAGGAATCTTAGCGAGTTAGGGAAAGGAGAGAGAGACAGAGAGAGAAAGAGAGTGAACCTGAGAGACCAAGGGGAACTCTGAGGGAAATCACACTTGTTTTCTCTTTCTTACCCCTAATCTTGATTAACTGGCAATCAGAAAAGAAATTATCCATATCACATAGGTTTTCCAGTGACAGGTTTATTGATTTTATTTTGGTGATGGTTCCATAAGCAGAATATGGTGGGAAATTCTATGTAAATTTAAAACAGAAAATTCCTTCCAAACGTATCATGTGGTCACCATCACCACACCATTCACATCATTTGAAAATAGCACAAAATGAGGCGATTGATATGGGGGGTAATGTTTCAATCCTGTCCTAAGATATTACAGTCTAGGGCTGAAACAGTAATTTCATCATTGAACTGCTTGGCATCATACAGCGTTTGTCAGGATATGCTGCTGAGAACAGCACTAACAACAACAAACCATTATCACTCCATATTGCTGAGTTGAGTGGGAGGATTGAAAGAAATTAATACTTTTTCAGCACCTACTGTGTGCAGGAACTTTACATAAATAACCTTGTGTAATCTTCACAATCAAACCGAATGTCAAGGTTAGTAGACTCATTTTACCTGTGTGTAAATGGAATCTCAGATGCTGTAACATCTTGCTGAAAGTTCTGCACTTACTAAGTAACAGAGGCAAGAATAAAGTACAAGCATATCTGGCTTCAAAGATGGTTCTTTTTAAAGAATCTATCCCTCACAGCCTTCCTGAAAAAAGACAGAGTAAGTCTGTTAATGCCAATCTTATTAATCATTGGGTCTCAGCAATAAATATGGAGAATCTTCTCAATATTTGGGCCAATACCAATTTTTATTTTTCCATGGGAAAAAAAATGAGAAAAAAATTAAAAAAAGTCAACAAGAAAGTCAAAATAAAACAAAAAAAGAACATTTTTAACACATACAAGATGAGACTCTATTTTAATCTCTCAGTTTCCATATTCAAAATATCAAGGTCAGTATTTCTGATAAATTTCTATTTTTTATAGAATGAACTCTAGCGTGATTCAATAGAATCTTTGGGAAATTTGCCCGTTTTAATCCATGCAGCAATAAGGGTGAAAAGGAAAGAGGAAATGATCAAGATGGATGTGTCAGTGATTGAATTAGCTTTGACCCTCAAACTGAGAACAAACCAGCTTGATGAGAGACCATTTGTACTTCTTAACTGCTGAACAATTCAAGGTGCCCCCTCCATTACACAGAAGAAGCATTCAGACCAGCCCAGTATTAGTAATGTATTCCTTGAATTTTTTCTAGTTACATATGATTTAAAATGACATTTGATAAAAAATATTCTAAGCAGGAGGTAAACTAGTACAGAAATGAAAGGCAGCAGCAGAAGGACCTGCAACAAATAGAACATTCTCTTTCTGATCCCCAGTTGCACTACGATGATCATTTTGTAAATCATTTTTAATTGTCTTATTAAGCAGCTTAGAGTGCAGCAATCAAAAGCGCGTGGCGTTGTGAGACCTGGCATAGCCGTCAGGCACGGATCAGCAGTCAGGATAATAGAAGATGTGGGATTATATAACCAGTTATGGTCAGTGGGGATGGCAGTTTAGAGGGAGAGTGGTACGTGGTTGGTTCTGAAGAAATGGTGATTTCAGACAATATGAAATCTGACATTATGATTTCAGGGAATGAAGACTCCTCCCTAAACATGCATATATATCCGTCATATTCAGTCTAATGATTGCATTGGGAAAAGCCAACTGTCAAAAGCAGTCATCACTTTTCAAGGAGAAATTTCTTATGCAGTGATCTGAATCATGACATAAAGACTTTTTGTTCAATAAGGCAAAAAGGTTAGGGGTGTGTGTGTGTGTGTGTGTGTGTGTCTGTGTTTGGGGGGAGATTATTCCCCTTAACTGGATCATGAAGTTGTATTATGGCTTTGATGAGACCATGTAAAAGGGTATGAGAGAGGAATCTTTTCTTTCAGAAAAAAAGGCAACTGTAATTTCATGAAGACAATTTTCAGAGGTGAAAGCATTATGTCACAACTTTGTCACAACTTTGTGACTCATTGTTATGACACCTCTAGGCCCAAAAATAAATCAAAGATCCTTTCTCATTCCTCTGTAGACTTCATTGTCCTACATTGCCCTAAAACATCCAAAGGAAAAACAGCCAACTTCCGAATTAATTATTATGCCACTTCAGACAGTGGGAAATCTGTCTTTAGACACATGGTACCCACCTAACTGAGGGAGCAAATGAAATACGTCACTCTTCATGGACCATCTCTTACTAGGAAATAACCAATTTCTACTCAACCACCAAGAATCTCACCAAAAACTGGAACCAGTCAGAAAAAGAATTCATATAATTAATGGCAATGAATTTATAAACATATTAAGAGAATTTTAATACAGTGTTAATAGGAAAATATATCTGATTTCCTAGATTTATATTCTTGAATTGTTTTTTGGCATAAAAATAAAACATAGTTTTACATTTTTTCCTCTTAATTTATAGCCATAGGCAAAAATATTTTAAATTTGTTTTCATATTCATGTGGTCTTATCCATAAAAAGAAATCACAAAATTTTTGTTAAGACACTATGGGTCAAATGTTGTGATGGTTGTAGAAAACTCATAATTACTATGTATTTTTCTGAAAAACTACCAGTTAATTTCTCTTAGCTATAGATTTTGAAAAATGTTTAATCCATGATATAGTACAAATAATCTCATTTTGGGGGAAAGAGGGACAAGAAAAGGGAAAAGAATAAGAATTCCTCTTATTTTCATAAGGAATAATCCCCTTTACTCAAACATTCCTCTCTAGGTTAAACTATGAGTGTAACATCTCAGAAATAATTTTGCAAAATATCTCAGAAGTTTCTCCATGAAAACTATGATGATTTTTTATAAGGACCATAGTATATAACTTTTTCCAAAGAGATTAAATTAAACAAAAGTAAAAGTAAAATGAATTAGTCATGGACACTAATAAAACTGATTGAATACAGTAGAACCTCTGTAAGTTGACCACCCAAGGGACTATAACAAACTTGCCAACATGTGGAGGTGGTCAACATAAGGAACTTCCATAGATATGTCTGATCTATGAAAATTAGGTCCACTTAAGAAGACTGTCAATGTAGGGTGATGGTCAATTAAGTAGGTTAACTGCATTTACCTTTAGAATGAAAATGCAGGAAACAAAGATGTATATAAGCATAAATGTCATCTAGTTTTATGGTTAAGATTTACTCATATTTTGCTTGAGAGTCCAGAATGGCCCCAGTTTGTTGTCTATAGGCAAGATACAGCATCCTTGACCTTGGTCTTGCTTTATTAGAGATATATAACTATGCTAGAGTCCAAAGATATGTACCTAAAGCAGGTATATAAATTACAGTTCAGAGAAGTATCCGAAGAAGACAAAGTGATGAGTGACAGGCATGAAGAGTGATACAAGACACTGTACAGCAAACTTATTCATAAGGTTATTAATAAGATTTAAAATGGCAAGGATAGAGCTAGACATCTCAGGGTAAGGTGTTCAAGACAGGATGAGAACAATGTGAAGATTCAAGAAGCTTTCATGTAGGCTTGGCTAAATTATTCCAGCATGGATCAACAGTTAGAAGAATCACACAGAAGATCAAATGAAGAAGATAATATTATTGTTGTTGTTGGTATTATTTTTTTATTAAAAAATTATTTTCAAACAAATGTACTCTTAAAAGGGGGTAGGTAGTCTCCATCATTCTTTAAGGCTGCATAATAGTCCATGGTGTACATATACCACAATTTATTAATCCATTGGTGGGACGATGGGCACTTGGGCTTCTTCCATGATTTAGCAATTATGAATTGGGCTGCAATAAACATTCTGGTACAAATATCTTTGTTATGCTGTGATTTTTGGTCTTCTGGGTATATACCTAGTAGAGAAATTGCAGGCCTTAAAGAAAGAAAGATGGATACTTTGCCTCTTTCATGTTTACATGGATGGAGCTGGAACACATTCTTCTTAGCAAAGAATCTCAAGAATGGAAAAAAAAGTATCCAATGTACTCAGCCCTACTATGAAGCTAATTTATAGCTTTCATATGAAAGATATAACCAAATTATAGCCTAAGAATTTGGGGAAACAGGAATGGGTGGGGTGGGTTGGGGAGGGGGAGGATGGATAGAGGGAGGGTAATTGGTGGGACCACACCTACAGTGCATCTTACAAGGGTACATGTGAAACTTACTAAATGTAGATTATAAATGTTTTAACACAATAACTAAGAAAAAGCCAGAAAGGCTATGTTAACCAGTGTGATGAAAATATTTCAAATTGTATATAAA
>CAUYPK010120929.1:0-14467 GCA_963574355.1 Loris lydekkerianus
AAGGCTATAACCCAACTATACCACAAGACTTTGAGGAAAGGACCAAGGAAGGGGAAGGGAGGGGGGAGGTTTGGGTGGAGGGAGGGTGATGGGTTGGGCCACATCTATGGTGCATATTTTTATCTATAATAAAAAAAAAAATGAAATACAGGTCATTTATTGCTTCTTATTTAAGGGAGAGAGTTTAAAACACTTTATATGTTTCATAAATGTATTTTTTACATGTTATGAATCTGAACCCCTAATAAACTTGACTTCGAAGTTAAAAAAAAAAAAGTTCTGAATTTTAAATAAAGGCAGGGAAGAATGAAATCTAAAGGGAAATATTATATATATAAATTAAAACAATTGTACATACAAAAAAAAAAAACTATTAAAAAACAAACAAACAAACAACACACCCAGTGGTTCTCAACTTTCCTAATGCCACGGCCCTTTAATACAGTTCCTGTGGGTCGTGACCCAGAGGTTGCAAACTGCTGCTTTAAACGCCCAGTTGTTTCCACCTTCCTCTTAGCAAAGACCTTAGCAGTATGTGAAGCACAGTTGTCAGTATGAAAGGATGGATGTTTGCAATAAGACAGAGTCTGTTTCATATTTAGCTTGTGATCTGCTATGGCCTGCTGACCATCTTCAGTCTTAGTTGTGCACGCTGCTCTCCCTTCTTCTTTCCTCCCCCTCCCTTCTCCTCTTTCCTTTTTCCTCCTTCCCTCACTTTTCCCTCCTTCCCTCCTTCTTTCCCTCCTTCCTTCCTTACCTCCCTGCCTTTCCCCTCCTTTCCCCTCCCGTCCCCTCTCCTCTCCTCCTTCCAGAAATTGAGGGGATACAAATGTTTTTGCTACTCGGGTGGCTTCTTGAATGCTCAGGTCAGGGCTATTAGTGTGCCAATCACACAAATAGTGTTCATCGTATCTGTTAAATAGGTTTTTGCTCCTTCCTTCCTTCCTCCCCTCTGCCAATGTGTGCCCACTGGCTAGTTCCAGCTTAATAGAGAGTATATGTGGTATTTGTTTTTCTATTCCTGAGAAACTTCACTCAAGATAATCCGATTCCATAGAAATTGCTGCAAAGACACGAATACATTAGTTTATGTGGCTAAGTCGTACTCCGTGGTATGTGTGTATACCACAGTTTGTTAATCTACTCAGGAATAGATGGGCACTTCGGTTCATTCCACATCTTTGTGACTGTGAATTGTTTTGTAATAAACATTTGAGTACAGATGTCTTTTTTGATAAAATAACTCCTTTTACTTTGGGTAGATACCCGGTAATGGGATTGCTGGATTGACTAGTAAGTCTACTTTTAGTCTTTGAGGAATCTCCCTACTGTTTTCCATAGAGGCTGCATTAGTCTGTAGTCCTACCAACCGCGGATAAGCATTTTTTTCTCCCTGCATTCATGTTAACATCCATTCTTTTATTTTTTTTTATTTTTATTCTTTTTATTGTTAAATCATAGCTGTGTACATTAGTGCAATCGCCTGCACATCCGTTCTTTTTGTAGCATTTTTAATAGTTGCCATTTTGATAGTGGAAAGGTGATACATCTTTGTGGTTTTAATTTGCATTTCCCTGATGATTAGTGGTTTTGAGCATTTTTTCATGTGTTTATTGGGTATGTGTCTTCTTTCAAAAAAGTCTGTTAATGCCTTCTGCCCACTTTTTCATGTAGTTATTTGTTTTGCTCTTGCTGATTTGAGTTCTTTGTAGATTCTGGTTATTAGCCCCTTATTGAATGTATAGTTGATGAATACTTTCTCCCATTCTGTAGGTTTTCTATTTGCTCTGTTGATTAATTCCTTTGCTGTGCAGAAACGTTGTTAGCTGTTCAGTTTCTTTATGTCTTCAAGATTGCTTAGAACATTTCTCTGGAACTAGAGCTGCTTCCTACCCCAATCCCACATCCAGCTTGTTGTGGATTTTGTCAACAATTATACCAGCCTTTGGTGAAGGCTGGATTGGAGGAATATCTTGAAAAAGAGGATGTGTGATAAAAGGTGATGATACCTGGTGGGTGGTGTAGGGTCAAGACACTGTGGTTTGGACTCCCCCCCTCCCCATGGCCTTGGGTGTGGGCAGAGACATGGGGGTTTGGGCTTTCTTGCACCATCTGTTCCTAGGCAGCCACAGCTGTGTGCAGTGAAGTCATGCTTATGTAACTGCAGCTTGTCACCTTGCCTCTCTTGGTCCCCCTGGGTATAAAGGTGCACAGTACCTTCTGTCTCTGTGGATTTGCCATGCTAGTCTCCAGGAGCAGAATAGGAGACATGTTACATCTGCTCTCCAGTGCTTGAGTTATTTTCCGGTCTGTCTGAATTAGAACACTTGCATTACAGTGGGCAGTCACTGGGACCATATTCAAAGTCTGGACAGGCTGACCTGGAGGACTGCAGAAGGCCCCAAGAGATAAGGCCCCCTTTCTCTTCATGGTTGGGGAAGACGTGATGAGCATGCTTAATTTGATGGAGAGATTAAAGAGCCCTTTGGCAGATCTGCCCAGCGTGGCAGTAATGTGACATAGGCCAGCTATTGACTATTGATTGCCCAGCTGTCATTAGCTCAACACCTGCAGTTGTAGCTACAATTTGTGTTAATTATTAATGTTGAGTTCTGAATTTCCTAGTCAATAAAGAAAGTATCCTAAGAGCGGTAGCTAAGGCTAGGCACCACCCAAAATGATGTGCATTATATGGGCAACCCCCCTTATGCACCTACGTGCAGGTAGAGAGACACCCCTCCCCTAAAGAACTCATTCAAGTCTTTGGAGGACCCTGAATAAATGGCAGACAGTGCTGCTTAAGTTTATTCATCCATCCACTTACCATTCATCTATCTGCTTATACTTGGGTTCATATATTCAGCAAAGACTCATTAATGACCTCTTAGACTCTGAGAGGTATCTGCCCTAGTGGTTGAGAACATGGGTTCTACAGTTTGACTCACAGGGCTCAAACTGCACCTTCACCTCCCAGCTCTTTCACTCTCTTGCTCTGGAGGCAAGTTATAAAACCTGAAAATTGGCTTTTAATGGCTTCTACTATTGCAGATACAGTGAGTATTAAATAAGAGGCCACTTTAAAAATGCATAGTTAATACTCAATCACATTAGGTTTCACCACTTCTTATTCCCATTCTCAGTAGGTGCTGCAGATAACACGGTGAGTGTGGGAAAGACACACATTTGAACAGACCCTACAGGGTGATGAGTTCTGCAGCCGGGATGGCCAGAGAGCCATGGAGAGGGACTGGCCCACTCAGAATCCCTGAGGAATTTCTGTTCCCGTTGAGACCTGTGGGGTGGACAGCAGTTGGAATCTCATATGTCTCACAGGATGTGAGACAGGATGGGGCCAAGTTAGCCAGGGCCTTGCAAAAATGGGTCCTGGTCCTCACCGGCTGAGTTGAGTGACCCAGCCCTCCTGTCCACTCTGGCTGGAGGTCCAGCAGATGGAGGGATGGCAGGGGGAGGGGCTGGTCCTCCACCTGTCTGTGTGGGACCTGGATAGTGGGGTTAGAAACCATGCCTGCTGCTCTCTTGTGCAGTGGGACTTCTCAAAACATTAGTTACTACCAACTCAACGGGATTACTTGGCACATGAAGGCTCTTTGAAAGTGAAAACATTCTATTAGAATACAAAGTGTGATGCCTGTGATGTTTTCTAACCTGTGAAATTATTGTGGAACAGAAACTGTCTGTTAAAGGTAATGAAGTTAACCTTTCCTCCATCTGTCCCCCTGTGGAGGCCGTTGTTCAAAGGTTATTGATGCTGTTCTACACACAGAGAAAACTACAGATGGTGCAGAGATGGGACCAAGACTCTTAACTCCCTGTTCGCTGGGTTTCACGTGGGGGAACCACTGTGGGTTCTTTCTACAAGGTTGCTCTCTAGGAAATGGCCCTGATCTAAATATTCACAGAGGACCTTACTTAGACAATATCTACAAATAAATTAAATGATGAGTGGATTTGGTCATCTCTGCAATGGAGACTGCTCCAGGCTTGAAGCAAATGGAAACTTTCCTGGAGTCAGCATTCCATGTTTTGCCAGTTTTAAGCTATGAGAACTTGGGCTGATTAACCTTTCTGGGCCTAAGTGACCTTGTCAAATAGGGTGCATTGTACTAAAACACCAGGGAGAATGGTCTCTCTCCGTCATTCTCTTTGTTCTGCCTCCCTCCTCCCCAAGAGATGAACACATGTAGACCCAAGCAGGCTGAGTTCTTGGGCATTTTTAGAAGCCAATTTACTGGCAGGCATGTTTCATCTTCCTTTCCTTTCTTCCACAAAGCAAGGTGGATGGATCGGTCAAGCTAGAGACTTCCCAGTGTCGGCCTCTTCCCTTCTGTATCCCTCCTTCCCTGTTCCTTGCTTGAGTTCCTATACTCTGCATCCAGCCAGGAGACAGTAAGATTTCAAGGTATGTATGGGTGGATTTTTTTTTTTTTTGGATAGGTCTCACTCTGTTGCCTGGGCTAGAGTGCAGTGGTGTCATCATAGCTCTCTGCAGCCTGTAACTCCAGGGCTCAAGTGATCCTCCTGCCTCAGCCCTTATAGTAGTTGGGACTACTGGTAGGCACTACTATACCCAGTTGATTTTTGTATTTTTTGCGGAGACTGGGTCTCACTCTTGCTCAGGCTAATCTCAAACTCCTGAGTTCAATCAGTCCTCCCACCTTGGCCTCCCAAAGTGCTAGGATTACAGGTGTAAGCCATTATGCCCCTCAGATCTCAAGATTTCATGAAGGAGATTCCATTTTAGTCTGAGTGTCTAAGCCCAGTGGATCATTGTGGTTTTACTGGAACATCCCCACTGTTGTCCAATAAAGGGGTTCTCCATTTCCCATTTGGCTCCTCTCCTTGATGTCAGCTCGCTCCTATGGGAAGGAGGGGGTGACTCTCAGGGTAGGGGTGGAGCATTCCCAGGTGCTGGCTCTGACCCCAATCAAGCCTATGGTCATTCCCATTAACGCTTCCCTTGCAGGGTTATTCTCAGTATCAAAGATTGTGCACATGATGTGTCCTCACGGTGTCTGGAACAGCAGTCAATATTTATAGGGTTCTTTTATTGCCCCCTCTGTTGTTTTTCAATGTTTCATTTTTCCCTGACCCTTAAGAGTATCAGAGTCACGGATGTGTGTTGTGTGCCTGTGTGTGGTGCTTATTCAATATACCAGTTCCTGGGATGATGCCCAGAGAGTCTGATGCTTAGGGGCTCAGCTGGGATCGATGTTTACAAAAGCACCAGGTGATTCTCCTGTAGCCAGCCTGGCTCTGGCATGGGGGCTGGGTTTGGGAACTAGTCCTTGGTGCTACTTTGCTGAAACTTCATGTTTGGTTCTTTTACTCGGTCTTGTGTTATCATCACTTATATTCAAATCTGTTTCTTCCCTTGGATTGTAAGCTCCTTGATGTTTGGTCATCTCTTGCTCACGTTTGCATCAGTGAACTTCAGTGGCTGCTGAACTTGAACCGAAGTTGAGATTTCACTTCCGTTTAACATGCCATTGGTTCACGGCAGAATGGGCTCTGGACAGAGTGGGGCTCTAGGGGGGCGTGTATGTGCACATGAGAGATGAGGATGTTTTTTAAAGGAATCTTTTTTCCTGTAGTTGAATTTTCAGAGAGTTAATATGATTTGCTCTAATAGAGGCTAGTACAGTCAAGCAGAGTAAGGTTATGGGTGGGTGGAGTTGCCCAAAGCTTTCCTGGGAAATGCTTCCCATGTCCCCTCAGCTGACCAAACTTGGGATTTCACTTCTGTTTAACACCACATGGAAGCCATTTTGGTTTCTCCTGTGCTTCAGGCAATATCAGACCTTCTGTGAAAGTTTATGTAAGGAGAGGGGTTGAGATTGAGGATGGAGGTACTTCATCTAAGGAACAAAAGCCATGAGATACTGATGCTGGAGGAAGAAGCTTCATCATCAGTTACCACCAACTTGGCCATGTGTGAAGTGAGGATGTGGCATCCCAGATGAGGGCCTCCTTTGAAGTCTTCAGGCTTCCTCAAACCATTTCTGAATTCCTTCTACACACAGTCTGTACCAGGATAATCCTTCAGTTGTTTCCTGTGCTTGGCAGGAAAATAAACATAGACCAACTTCCTTCAGCGTTTGTTCTTTTATATCAGGGCTTCTCAAAATACTCCCTTCAGAACACCTGGAAGAGAACCACCCAGGATGCTTACAGTATATGCAGATTTTAGGACCCCCCCCACCGTTTTGAATCAGAATCTCGGGCTGGGACCACAAAATAAACTCATAGCTGAAAAAGTTTGTAATGAAGAAGGGGAGATTAGACATGTGCATGGATAAAGTATATTAAAAAAAACATGGCTTGATTATTTTAAGGACAAGGTAGATTTTAAAAGTGATGGCTTGATTATTCTTAATGACATGGTGTTTAAAAAAATTCAAGGACTACAGAAAGGTACAAAAAAGTAAGAGAAAAAAACACCTTAAATTTCAACACCCCACAAAATAAACTTCCTTAATATTAAGTCAACCTCATTCTTGGTTAAGCCTATACACAGATAGAAGGATGGCAAGAGAGATGAACAATTATGATCATACCAAATGGGATTTTTAAAGTCAAGAAGTAGCAAATTTAATGCTATATATATTTAACTGAAGAAGAAATGAAAGTGAAACAGAAGAAACTGCTAAACTCAGGTAAATGTTACGAAAAATTGGTCCCCAGAGAATCTGAACACAAAGATTATGAAAAATATTAAGAATACATATATATACTTAAAGTTTATTAATCCTCTAATGAAAAATCTACATAAGAACTATAGATAAAGTCATTGCAAAATCTTTATTCTCTGTGGTTTTTGCCAGCACCAACATTTGAGGAAAGCTGCTTTTACATTCTGTGGACATTTTGGGAATCATTGTCTTGGGTTGTCAGGCAGTTCTCAGTAAATGCTGTGAAAGAGCAAATGTGGAGATTTCTGAGGAGGGAGGAATCTTTTCTGTTTGAGGTTATCAGAGAAGGCTTAATTAAGAAAGTAACATGTGAACCAAGCCATAGAAGAAGGGGGAGGATTTGGACATACAGTCAAGGAGTGGGGGACAGGGTGGAAGCAGGTGTGATGCATCAACTTGCCTGAACCATGGGGTGCCAAGATTAAACATTACTCTGGGTGTGTCTATGAGGGTGTTTCTGGGTAAGTTTAATATTTGAATCAGTGGACTGGGAAAACAGACTTCCCTGTCCCACCCCACTGAAGACCTTAATAAAACAAAAATAGAGTAACTACTTTTCATGTGACTGTACTTGAGCTGGAAAATCAATCTTCTGCTTTTAGATTTAGACTTAAACTAGAATCATAGCACTGGCTCTCCTGTTCTCCAGCCTGAAGGCTTCAGATTCTGAAACTCCTCAGCCGTCTTGGTCAGGTACCCAATCTTTTCCCATTCATCAATCTCTGTCTCTAAATAGCTCTGTCTCTGTTCCCTCTTTCTGGAGAGCATAGGATAATGCATAATTCTATCTTAGACAAGAGTACAACTCAAGGAAAGGCAGAAAGATTGGGGTACTGATGAGGAATTTTACTTTGTGTAACACAGAAAATCCTTAAATTCAAGAGGTGAAAATCGTATTCTTGGGAAAACTCTTGGAGTATGAGAAAAGAGCAGTAATCACTCTGTTTCACCCTGATGAAGGGTGCACCAAGAGGATGCCTTGGTGACAGATCTGGAAAAGCTTTGATTTCAGGCTCAATCTGAACTTAGCCTGCTGGGGAAGAGCAGAGTCCTTGAAAATCTTCCAGCTCCATTCATGGCTTTGTCAACAGTGCTGGGATGGGGTGGGTGAGGAGGGGAGAAGCTGATGGCATGAAATCTAATTGGGATTCTGCTATTTGTGCCAGAAAGGTGGGAAATACAATTTACAGGAATCATATAGATCTGGGAATCAACTTCATGGAGGAGGTAGTTGTTGGTGTTGAGATGGCTCAAACCTGGCCCAACCCCAGCCCAACTAGGGACAAAATTTGATAGAAGAAGAATAGCCCAGACCTGGAACATATTCTCCTGAGTAAAGTATCTCAAAAATGCAGGAAAAAGTATCCAATGTACTCAGTACTTGTATGAAACCAACTTATATTTACTCACACTTTCTTATGAAAGATAGAACACAACTATAGCCCAGGATGAAGGACAGAAATGGAGAGGGAAGGGAGGGGAGGGGGGAGATTTGATAGAGGGAGAGTAAATGCCGGGACCACACCTATGGAGCATATTGCAAGGGTACAAGTCAAATCTGTCAAGTGTAGAACATAAATGTCTTAACACAATAATCAAGTAAATGAGGCGAAAGCTATGTTGATTGGGTTGATTTTAGTATGTCAGATTGTATAAAAAAATCAACACATTGTACCCCATATATGCATAAATGTATTCATGATATATGTGTATATGACTTAATAAAAAAAGAAAAGAAGAAGAATAGAGAGTAGAGAATACAAACCTCAGAGACATCTGCATCCAAGGAGCTGATGACGGGTTATCACAGTTTGGCAACATAGGGAAGAAGAGAGGGACTTGCGGGAATGGCTGGGATAATGAAAGGTTTTTCTTTGTAGCATGACCATAGTTTAAAGACCTGGAACATACCTAGTACAAAATTTGTGTGCATGGAATGATAAGTGAAGACTGTGAGTCATGGGTTGGTGAGCTTGAGTGGGTGATGAAGGCTGTTCTTGAAGGAGGCACACTCAGAAATGGTTACTTGGGGAAGGAGGAGGAATGCACTTCTTCATAAGATGGGAAAGGTGTCACAATATACGAGCTTGGGGAGGGAATTGGGTGAGCGCTGTCTTTGCACAACAGAAAAAAGCCATAGAGATAAGTTTGGGGGTCTTTTCAGCTTAAAAATATTGCTGAATCAAAGTGAAGGCTATGCTGGAATTGGTTTGTGAGATTATTTAGTGGAACTTCTGGATCTCTGCTTATCAGCATTATTTGGCAGTTGCAGGGCACATCTCTGATGGGGTTAAGCCAGGAATGGAGAGTGTCCAGTGGGTGTGGTAGAAGAGATGGAAGAATGAGTTTAGGAAGTACCTGCAGGGTTCAGGCTGATTAGGAGGGTAAAGTAAGAAGAGGCATGAGGCTGTGAGGAGAGTTTGGAAGGGATTAGGGGGCAGGATTTTGGATGGTAGGAAGATGTTGCTAGAGTGGGAATTTTAGATCTTGAGACCAGAGGACTTTACAGATATGCTGAAGATCAAAGAGAGGGCATTAGAATCAAGCTATAAAGCCCATGTTTGAAGCTGGGATGTGAGGATAGTGCAGGTGAATGTCTCCTCACTGATGGTGAAAATGTGAGTGTCCTGTCCCTGCTGGGTCTTTCCTAAGGAGACTGACAGTGCTCTGTTCTTGGGGGCCCTTTTCATCACCTGGTTTAGTGCAGAGGTCCCTAAATGGTGTTCTTTGGATCATGGTGATTCTGTATAAAATGTTCATAGGTCAAGGATGAAATAAAAACACTGAGAAAATGTCACAGGAACGTGTAGGTTGACGAAAGCCTGCCAACTTCCATTTTCTGGAAACTCTTCTTTATTCTGAAATCAGGTCTGTTCTATTAAAATATTTTCGTATTTGCATACTTTATTTCTCTTTTACGAAATTATGTGGGGCAAAGATTTATAATACCCATATTTAGTTTTTCTGTCTTTTTTGGAACATGGTAGAATCACACTCCCTTCTTGCATTTCAGTGGCGGTGGTGGAGGGAGGGGTCATGCGCAGTCCTGTCCTGTGGGCTGGAGGCAGAAGTGCAGCACCTGACTTTTAGGCTTGAGCATTTAATTCCTAGTGCAGGCCCTTCAGCATGCTTCCCCTCCAATTCTCTGACTGGTGATATTTCAGGTGATGCAATCTCTGTTAGCTAGATTACTCTGAGCTTCCAGAGTAAGCTCAATGTGGAAGCTGAGTGTCCGCCACCTCCCTGCTCCTTGACATGTAGTGCCTGTGGAGCATGAGTGAGAAAAACAACTTCTGTTATTCAAAGCCGCTGAGGTTTAGGAGTTGTTCGTTATTGCAGCAAAACCAAACCTATTCTGATCGATCATGGCTCTCTCTCTTGCTTGTTCTCTCTCTCTCTGAAATTGGTAGTTTAAACAGGTTTCTTCTTATCAAAAAGAAAAAAAGGATAGTAGCTTTATATTGGCTCCCAAGTTAAAAAATATAATTGGTTTATAAATTAGAAAAATCTGGGAATTAGTAGCTTAGAAAACAACAGCGTATTATGTACACAAAGATCAGGTTATTTTATAACTTGCACTGGTTTATAAAAGCTTATCCCAGACTGAGAATATTTCAATCTTTTCTATTCCACATTCCACAGACTCTTGGAAAGATGTTGATAGAATGTGGCTTAAATGGCACAGCCCTGAACCACCCCGACTCACTTCTCAAGGTACAATCCCTTCTTGCTTTGGAATGAGCCTCCCGCAACTGTTACACCTCAATCCTTTAATGCAGTCTGCACTAATTGTATTAAAACATGGCCAGTGCCTTTGCTTTGTTGCTCCCCAAATTAAACACCTTAATCGTGCAAACACGCAGAATTGGATTTAGTGTGACTGATTCCCAACTGTCAGGAAGGATGTAATTAGATGATATTTTTCTCCAGTTCAACTAAAAGAAAATTGACAACAAAATGCTGATCGATATGGGCAGCTCAGGAGGTAGAGCCTGTTTTGAGATGCAGAAGTGTTTGTGTTTAAATCTATATTCTTCAGTAAAGAGAAAATCCATCTCTCTCTCCTAGAGGGGAAGACGTCAAGAGGCAGGCTTAGCAACGGCGTGACCATCGGGGGCTGAATAAACAGATGCCTCCCTGCCACGCGTGGCGTGTTTCTGCGTTTCAGGGGACCGCGCTTCATGGTGAAGTTTGCTTGCTCTCCTTGGTCTCGTGTGTGTCTCTGGGGGTGGATGTCTTTGTGTAAATGACAGTGTGTGCCTGTGTGGGTGTGTGCAAAACTCCCCTGTGAAGCTTTGTGGGGCTCTCGGGGCCTTGAGCCCAGCAGATGCTGTTTTACGGAAAAATCACTTAAAAATGAGACAGAATCGAAACCAAATCCTAGCTCTAAAGCCGGCAGGCTATGGGCAGCTCTGGATTTTCTTTGTTTTGGATTCCATTTGCTTCCAAATTTGTTTCTAACGGAGTGATCGGAATAAAAGAGATCCCAAGCACAAACCAACAGTTAGTGTACGATTCTCTGTTTGTCAGGATTTGCCAGCCTGACAACGTCAACATTTTGGGTGGGTTATTTCTCTGTTGGGGCAGGGGTTTCCCTGTGCACTGAGGGATGTTGAGTAGCAACCCTGGACTCTGCCCACTTGATGCCAGTAACACTCCTCCCCCGAGCTGTGACAACCAAATAACGTCTCCAGATATTGCTAAATGTCTGAGAGCTTCTGCTTCAGTGAAGTATGATACTGTGTGAAATAAGTTGAGGCTGTTAGCAGTCAGGGGTGAGTGGAGACTGGAATAGCTTCTGGGGTGTTCTGGGAGAAGCTGCACTGCTGTTTCTTGAACTGGGTGCTGGTTGGTTAGATGAGCATGTTCACTTTGTAAAAATATTGCGTTAGCCTCTTCCATACACACATTCTGTGTGTAAATTGTAGTTCAATAAAGTATTTAGAAAGATTGGTTGTAAAACAAATGATTTGCAGAATGATTGGCACAAAAGCCGATCACCTTTTGTGATCAATGCAAGTGGAAGACCAAAGCATCAGGCTTCCTAAATGGTTTCTGGTAAAGTCTTGTACACTATTCATGCTCTTCACAAATGCCTATGTCCATATAAATATTAATTCTGTAACAAAGGCCTCGCGTAGGCGCAGGCTGATATGGAGAAATCATGGTAAAACTGAGGAATTTAGCCGCAGTTTCTGGGAGATGCCCACAATTTCTAGAAATTTGACTTCCCTTCTAGAGTTCCCAGTTGTCATCTGTGTCCTGTTTCTTCAACAAACTTGTACAGAATCACTGCATGTCTAGAACTTGCCAGGTGGGGAGGATAAAAAGATGATTGAGGCATGTGCTTGGCCAGCTGTGGTGGCTCACACCTGTAATCCTGGTACTCTGGGAGGTTGAGGCAGGAGGATCACTTGAGCTCAGGAGTTCTAGGCCAGCCTGAGCAAGAGCGAGACCCTATCTCTACTAACAATAGACAAATTAGCCAAGTGTGGTGGTAGGTGCCTGTAGTCCCAGGTACATAGGAGGCTGAGGCAGGAGGATTGCTTCAGCCCAGGCTTGAGCTTGAGTTTGAGGTTGCTGAGAACCAGGCTGAGGCCACGGCATTCTAGTCTGGGCAACAGAGTGAGACTCTGTCTCAAAACAAAAACAAAACAAAACAAAAATGAAAAAACAAAAAAAAAACCCAAAAGAGACATAGGCTCCATCAGAGGAGATTCTACCCTAACACAAAGGTGGGAAGGGCCAAGGTCTGCCTGGGCAAGCAAGCACCTTGATTGATATCATCCAGCAGCCTAATACAAGAATGAACATTTTTTCCTTGTAACCCATGAGAATATATCATGCTTCATACATTAACACAAATGCAATTTGTGTTAATTCTTTTAACTGTGCAGTATATGCCCATATTTTCAGCATTTTTCTTTTTGAGAGAGAGACTTGTTTCTTAGCACATTATTTTTGGAATAGGTTGAACTGGAAATTTACTCAGAACCAAGAAAAATTACAGGAAAGGCAGGCCTTATGCAGGAATTAGGTTCTAAAGTCAGTGGGTAAAGTAAAAAACCAAGTATGTTAAGATTATAATTAAAAATCCCTTGTGTGTTTTGTAAAGTATAGTGGCCAGTCTTCCTATGGCTCAACAGGTCCAACCCAGCACTTTTTCCCCCAGGTTGTAACAGAGGGTGACTTTTTTGACAGCAACTGGGGAAGGCAGGTGGGCCAGGTGCAGTGGGGGCCACTCACAGCACCGTTTCTGTCTCTCTTTTCCTCTCTTTGTTCTTGCCAACTACTCAGAGTTCATTTTCCATAGATTAAAAGAGCCCAGGTTGGGTCTAAGAGTATAATTATTGGGTCACATGGTAACTCTGTTTAATCATTTGAAGAATTGTCAAACTATTTCCCACAGAGATGATGCCATTAACCTTCCCACCGCAGAGTTTGAGGGTTCCAGTTTCTCCCCATCCTCACCCACACTTGTTATGTTCCATCTTTCTAATTCTGGCCATCCTGATGGGTATGAAGTAGTATCTCACTGTGGTTTTGATTTGCATTTCCTCAGTGATGAATGCTGTTGAGCATCTTTTCGTGTGCTTGTTGGCCACTTCTGTATCCCCTTTGGAGATGTGTCTAAACAAAAATGAAAACACAGATGCTCACCTTGGTGGCCTCTCAAGGTCATGGTGACCTTGTGCAGCATCAACGGTTGCAGTAGCATCATTCATAGTGGCTGAAAGGTGGAAATAACTCAAATGCCCATCCACAGATGAAGAGATAAGCAAACTTTGGTTAACACTATGGAATATTATTTGTCTACTAAAATGAGTGAAGGCTCACACATCACACATGCTATCATGTGAACGAACATTGAAAAAACATGCTAAGTGAAAGAAACAAGACACAAATGGTCATGTACACATGGCTTCATTCATACGAAAGTGCAGGGTAGAGAAATCTGTAGAAATAGCAAGTAGATTGGTGGTTGCTTAGGGCAAGTGAGGGCATGGGAGGAGAGGGCAATAGCTAAACAGGGTGGAGTTTCCTTTTCAGGTGGTGAAATGTTCTCAGATTGACTGTGGTAATGTTTGCACATCTCTTTATATTGAAAACCACTGAGGCTGGGCATGGTGTGTCATGCCTGTAATCCTAGTACTCTAGGAGGCCTAGGCAGGTGGGTTGCTTGGCTCAGGAGTTGGAGACCAGCCTGAGCAAGAGCGAGACCTTTCTCTACTAAAAATAGAAAAACTAGCCAGGCATTGTGGTGGACACTTGTAGTCTCAGCTACTTGGGAGGGTGAGGCAAGAAGATTGCTTGAACCCAGGTTTCTGGGAGCTGTGATGCTGGGGCACAGAGTGAGATTCTGTCTTACATACATACATACATATCACTAATATGCAAAGAAGAAAAAAACCACCTAAGTTGCAATTTTATTGATCACGTGATGGGACTTAAAAATATAGATTCCCAGTCTCTATGGGGAAGGGGCCAAGGAAGAGGAGGGGGGAAGGGGGGAGGTTTTGGTGGAGGGAGGATGATGGGTGGGGCCACATCTATGGTGCATCTTAGAATGGGTACAGGCAAAACTTACTAAATGCAGAATACAAATGCCTACATACAGTAACTAAGAAAATGCCCTGAAGGCTACGCTGAACAGTTTGATGAGAATACTTCAGATTGTATATGAAACCAGCACATTGTACCCCTTGATTGCACTAATGTACACAGCTATGATTTAACAATAAAAATAAATAAATTAA